>CAHIKZ030001147.1:3262500-3315000 GCA_903632075.3 Acanthosepion pharaonis
TCTTTTCTTTCTCTTTTCTTCTCTAAATGTTATTGAATATATAGGAAACCTTAAGCAATTTACTCACGATTTGGGATTCGACTGATTGAAGATGATGGTTTATGTTTGACATCAACTGAAGAAAAAGTTGTTTAAAGTTTTTACAGCAGCTGAACTGACCTTTTAGCGGCCAAGTCCATCTATAAAATCTGAGATCTGGTCACGTATTTCACACAAATCCGCGCTTTCTCGCCGTTCATTGATAATTTCACATTAGCCACTCCTCTTCAAATGATCCGCCCACTTTTCTAAGTCGCGCCGACATTCAAGTCACGGTTTTCCTTCTTAATACATCTACGACTGTCACAGTCCACAAAGCTGACACACAAGCTTTTTAGTGCTCCTAACTTAAAAGACGTTCTTTATTCGACACTAAGTGATTGTTTTTAAAGGAAAAATATCGCGAATTAAATCACTTGATGTGAATTATCGATAAACTCTTTATTTTTCGGATGAAAGCTTTGGACTTATTACCTTGTAACTGACGAGGTTTTTTTTATTATTGTAATTCACGCACTTTTACTTAAATGCCTGGATATGTTGGATTTGTAATGGACTAAGGGAGATAACCACTTATTTTTATTTGTAAGTAAATATTTTTTTTCAACTTTTTCAAAATATATCTTTCAGTATTTTCTGTTTGTTGATTCCTTTTAATAATTTAAAACTATTTTAATTAGTTTTATTAATGTATATTTCTCTGGGGGAATGTTTTTACTCTTTTTTTTTTTTTTTCTTCTCCATAATGTCCCATACTGAAAATGTTTACAATCGGTAGATAATTATTACCCCCCAAAAATATATAAATAAAAACTTAATTTTTCAGATGACTGTTCCATATATATATATATATATATATATATATATATATATATATATATATTTGCAAAGTTTGACACAGTCAGTACAATTTTTTTTAGCCATCCTTCATGAACTTTATTTTGTATAACTTTCATGCTTATTTTCTTACTTGAAATTAATTTACTTATTTGTTTTTTTGTATGTTTAAAAAATTGCTTTATTTGTCTTTCAATAATTTGAAAGCATTTTTTTTCTTTTTGTTGGGGGTTGTTTTTTTTGTTTGTTTTTTTTTTTTTTTAATATTTACAAGTGAAGTTTGAGGCAATCTTTTTCTTTTTTTTTTAATTGTTATTGATTAAGACTTAAGAGTTACCTTCTGTACAATTTACGGTAAAGTGCGTACGTGACCACATCAGTCGCTTTCCAAAACCTTTCTACCTCTCTTATTTCACCTCCACGTTTTTTCTTTTTATTTTTTTTTTTTTTTTACGATTCTCACTCCCTTTGTGCATGTGTGTCTTCGGCTAATTTCCCCCAAATCAGTATTTTAATGACAACACATCAATCAAAATATTGATTTTGCTATGAGTGTCGACTTGAGAACTTTTCATCATCCCTTCGAACAATAAGTTACAACAGAAATGATACGTATGATGCTACAATTGTTAAAAAAAAATTAGCTCTTAAAAACTTGTTTTTAAATTTAAGACTTCTTAAAGTATGGACATAAGCACGTTTACTGTGTAGTCACTATCTTCTATCAGGAAAAGTTTGTGAATTTGAAATTCACTTCGGATTATATCTCAAGATGTCCCGATGCAGTGAAAGAATTCTTTTAATTAGATTTTTATTTTTTTACTGTTTGTATAATTCAATTGTAAATTTAAAAAAAAAAATCTATTTAAATAATTTACAAAAACAAATGCATAAAAAAACCTGATTTCTTTTGTTGCTGCTTTAGAAATATTTGTTCGTATCTTAATTTTAACGAACATCATACAAGTTGGCGAAAAAAAAAACTTTGTAAACTGGGAGAAAGAAAAATAAAATGAATCTCTAAGGTGATACTCTGCTTTCCTCACCACTGAGCCAACGCTGCAATTTCTTATATACTGAATAGATCTATTTAGTTTGCACAAAAAAACAATTTACTTTTTGCTTTATTTTACACTTGCTATTTATTTTTTGCGAAGAGAAGACGTTGAATTTTTACAGTAGCCACTACGAAGAAAAATAATTTCTTTTTCAAGCACTTTAGATCACGAATATTGCTTTTTTGTTGTTGTTGTTGTTGTTTTTTTTGGTGGGGTTATCACATTTTATAATAGAAAAAAAATAAAATGATAAAAAAAAGGGTTCCAGCTTCCCTTCCTATGTCAACTCATTGTGTAAAAAAAAAAAAAAATGATCCCCTGCAGAGGACAAAATAAACATGCTTAGCTTATCCGAGGTGATTTCTTAAAAATATATTTTTATTAATTAAATTAATATTTTTTTTTTATGCCTAAATTTCTCAGATGAGGACTTTAGTCATTTTATTTTTACATTCAGACTATTATCCTCAACGTTGTTGTTTTAGCACGTTTTGGCCGTTGTGACCTCCGACCTTTATCAAGTCAAGTGTCGGTCTAGGTAACAGGGAACTCTGAACCAAATGTAAAGTGTTCATATTTTTTTTTTCTAAAATTGTTATTTAATACGATATGGCTTTTTTAAAATTTGTATGGGATTTTTAATCGATATGGAAAAAGTTCAAAATACAGATTTTATTTTATTTTTTATTTTTTCCACATTTTAAATTAAGAAATCAGGTGTTTGACTTTTGAGTATAGTTAGATTTTTGGGCCTTGGCTTTCGTCGGGCATGAATTTACAAAGGGATATCAAGTTTTTCAGCATTTATTAAAAAAAATCAGTGCTTTTATGGCATGGCAAAGAAAATTGAAAACGATCATTATTTCTGTTCGCAATCCAATGTCTATTCAATTGTTATCATACAACTCCACCGAGAAGACTGTCGTACCAATCTATCAGATGAGACGTCTGCTTGCTTTGAAAATAGGAATTTGGAATGTTGTGTTATGAAAAGACACGGTCTTGTTGACCTATTAATTACATAGAACGCAAGGAAAACAAAATCAATTTTCTCATATCTTTTGTGTGTGTGTGTGTGTGTCTTCTCTCAGCACGAAGAAATGCATTTTCTTTTAACTGTCGTCCCCGATTTTTCGTGAGACTCGGAAAAAAAAAAAGGCCAGTTTCAGGAAATTGTGCAAAAATCTCTTAGGATTTCTGAGCGTTCTTCTTAAACTGGGATCCTGGGTTTACTAATGACTAAAGAATAATTAATAAATCACGTATAATAAATAAATACTAAAATTAGTCGTCTTACTTTTGTATGTGGTCTATTATGTTTTTGTTTCTGTTTTTTCTTTTAATTTTCGAAATTGTGGCAATGGTGTCGCACGCACACACTATGAAACCTTTTTTTTTTTTTTGTTTTTTTTTTAATATTTT
The DNA here is from genome assembly GCA_903632075.3 of Acanthosepion pharaonis. Classification (NCBI taxonomy): domain Eukaryota; kingdom Metazoa; phylum Mollusca; class Cephalopoda; order Sepiida; family Sepiidae; genus Acanthosepion; species Acanthosepion pharaonis. The sequence goes on from CAHIKZ030001147.1 coordinate 3,265,857, forward strand.
CATCGTTTTATCGACTTCATGACAGAGCTACCCCCACTTTTCTTAGACCAAATTTTTGTTTTTATTGGGGTGTCTGTCGGATGGAACAAAAAATATCCAAGAAAATGTGATTTTTTTTTTTTTTTTTTTTTTTTTTTAAATTTCATTTAATTTCCTGTGTATTGAAATGTTCGCATCTATATTGGGATGTGTTAAACCTTCTCTGACACTTGTGAACTCTTTTTTACGTTTGACAATCATTCACCAGGAAACTTTTCGGCTATTGTTTAAAATAAAAACGTTTCAAACTAGTTCTATAAACACTACACTCACTACAGTAATTTATTTCGCTTACTCGCCATTTTTTTTTTTTTTTTTTTTTTTTTTTTTTTTTTTTTTTTAATAGTCGAGTATCTTGATCCCCCGGGAGTTAATTAAAAAATAAAATGCCTTTGGCATTTAGAAATCGTAGGAATGGGAAGATGAAATATAGCGTAAAACTACAAATAAAACAAGAATTATTCCCATCCTATAAGAAGGAATGCGTTATTGAAAGAGAATGTTTCTAGAAGTCAAAATGACATTTTTTATTTTATTTTTTTGTGAGCTTGCTTACTGAAAGTATCTTTTTTTTTTAAATTGAAATATAATCTCCGAAAAGAAAAAAAATCATGGGTATATGTCAGTTTTAATTAAGGGAAAAAATAGTTGATCGAAATTGTATTACATTAGACGCATGACTTCGCAAGAATTCAATAAGGTAGGGCAGATGTTGTTTTGTTTTTGTTTTTTCTCAAAAAAGATTTATTTATTATTCGCAGATGTTAAAATTTGATTTTACTTGAAAAAAAAAAACAAGTAAAATAAATGAAATAAAAATGCACCTCTTTTTTTATGTGTACCTTTTTCAAAACTAAAGATGGACTCAGAATATTAAGCTCTAGTTTGTCTTTTGTTAAGCTTGGACTAAGAATTCCATAGACTAAACATGTGAGTAACGAGGAAGTTTAAGGTAACTGAAAAAATTGAAATTCCTAGGGCGCGTAATGAGGAACTTAGCTTGGGGAATTTGACAAGGCGTGTTGAGCGGAGGGCCAGATTTAGATGAAGAGAGGCTATTCCACTTGTGAGGCCCCTGCAAATAGCAAATTCCCCATTCTCACGACCAGAGAAAAATGGAAGATTTGAGTAACGCCAAGGATGACGACGGGTGTTTAAAATTACTGAACGTCTACACTGCGTTATGACAGCATAAAAAGGCTTATGACAGTGTCAAAATATTATACTTTGGCTAGAGACCCTCTAGATTTTGAGGCACGAGGCTTCAGCCTACCAAGCCTATAGGTAAATCCGGCACTGCAAGAGGGTAAATGGCGAGTAACCTAACATTAAGCTTGTTTAACTGGAGCTGCTAGAAAAGAAATTGGTAGGGATGGTGAAAAGCGAACCTTACTAAAAAGTTATGAAGAGACTGAACGGACACGACATATAGAACTTGATTGTTTGAAACGCTAAAATGCTCAACTTTCATTGTTTTTAAAATTTGACTTTTTTTTTCTTTTTTTTTCTTTTTTTTTTTTTTTTTTTTTTTTTTTTTTTTTTTTCTTTTTTTTTTCTTTTTTTTTTTTTTTTTTTTTTTTTTTTTTTTTTTTTTTTTTTTTTTTTTTTTTTTTTTTTTTTTTTTTTTTTTTTTTTTTTTTTTTTTTTTTTTTTCTTTTTTTTCTTTTTTTTTTTTTTTTTTTTTTTTTTTTCTTTTTTTTCTATATAAATTGAGGAAATTTTATTTTTTTAATTACCTTTTTCAGTTTTGATACATTTGCAATTTCATCACGTTGGAAATGAATAACTTTAAAAAAAAAATAGATTTGTACAATAAGTACTGCGACGAGAGAAATTAACTTTTTTTTTCTCTTTGCCTTCAATAAAAATTGATGGAAACAAGTTTGATATGGAAAATCAAAACAAAGTATGCTCATAGTTATATATATATATATATATATAAAATAACAATTAGAAATTCCGTTGGTATATGATCCAATTGGATCCTTGTATTATAAAATATTAAAACTGATCCACAAAAAGAGCTCAATGTATTTACCATTACAGAGCAAATAATTACACAATAAAATCTCAGATCCCTTGATATGGAGAATAAGCTTATTTCGACAGACGAAAATATAAGTAGTCTGTCTTATCAACCCGTGTATGAGTGCATATGAGGTGATTTGATTGTGTATTTTATATATATATATATATATATATAATGTGAGAGAGAGAGAGATATTAAACACTGCAGATTATGAATTTAATTTTTTTTTTCTTACTGCAATAATTAAATTTTGTATTCCCCACCTCCAGAAAAATACTAAAATAGTCAAATTTGATAACTCCCAAACCGCGACAGAGGGCTCTTCTCAGTCTAGAAGGAAAACTCTTCAAAACTCAAAAGCAATCTGAAGAGTGAAGAGGGATGAGTCCTGTCAGGCTATATTGCCCAAGATACGCCACTTGTTGATGGTAACGACACTAACGGGTTACGAGACGTGTAAATTGCTCGTTTTAAAAACCACTAGTTCCTCTTAAAAAAAAAATGTTAGTAAATGTTCAAAAGTTTTAACTATTCATTTCACCACCATATCACAAAAAGACAGGTTTGTTTGCTTCAATGAATGTTTACAATTATAAAAGTGGCCTTGTAATGGTTTCGTCTACTAAATTAAATATTTCAGTGTTTATATTTAAAGCCCATTTAGATAAACTTTTGTTTACTTTCTCTAAATTGATGCATAGAAAAAAAAACAAGTATTTTAACCTTTGAGAATTGCTGAGGTATTTAAACTCAGCATACACTTAGAACAGAGGGTGAAGAACATTTTAAAAGCCCGTAGGGAATGGCATCATAATTTCGCGATATAAATGAAATTATAAGATTCAAATTCTGTCAGTCTGCATTCTTTTACACACAGAATTATTTCTAAAAAATCGCTTATCTTTTTTTGAAAAGTAAAATAACTTTCGACGAATTATTGCTTTCATGTGTGGTGTAATGAAATCGTCAGTCGTTGAAATTCCAGGCGATGCCGTAGCGTTCACTTGGCGCTAAAATGGCATTGGAAAATTCTTGAATACATCGCTTTTCCCCCGTTAGCTGTGGGTAAATAGTTGGACAGACTTGATTCTCTAATCTTGGTAAGATAATCAAGTCTAGGAGAATTTAAAACCATGCAGAAGGCAACGGGAAACTTCTCGCGATACATCATGGAATTTTTTTTTTCTACTCACATTTTTTTTTCTTCTTTTTCTTTGTTCTCTCTTTTCCCTCGTCTAGTTTTCCTCTTTTCTCTCTCTCTCTCTCTCTCGTTTCATTTTTCTCTTTTTTTTTCTCTCTCTCTCTCTCTCTCTCTCACTCTCTCTCGTCTCATTTTTCTCTTTTTTTCTCTTTTCTCTCTCTCTCGTCTCATTTTTCTCTTTTTTCTTTTCTCTCTCTCTCGTCTCATTTTTCTCTTTTTTTTTCTCTCTCTCTCTCTCTCGTCTCTTTTTTTTCTTTTTTCTCTCTCGTCTTGTTTTTCCCTTTTTTCTCTCTCGTCTCATTTTCCCTTTTCTCTCTCGTCTCGTTTTCCCCTTTTTCTCTCTCGTCTCGTTTTCCCCTTTTTCTCTCTCGTCTCGTTTTCCCCTTTTTCTCTCTCGTCTCGTTTTCCCCTTTTTCTCTCTCGTCTCGTTTTCCCCTTTTTCTCTCTCGTCTCATTTTCCCCTTTTTCTCTCTCTCGTCTCGTTTTCCTCTTTTTTTCTCTATCGTAATTTTCTCGTCTCGTTGTCATCTCTCTTTTCTCGTCTCGTTGTCTTTATTTTTCATTTCTCTTTCATTTCTCTCTCTCTCTCTTTTCTCTCCCTCTCTTTTCTCTCTCTCTTTTCTCTCTCTCTCTCTTTTCTCTCTCTCTCTCTCTCTCTTCTCTCTCTCTCTCTCTCCTCTCTCTCTCTCTCTCTCTCCTCTCTCTCTTTTCTCTCTCTCTCTCTCTCTCTTTTCTTTCATTTCTCTTTCTCCAGTGACACGACACAGACCCAACACAATGTTTGGTACACTAGACATAATAATGCCCAACTTTCATTCTCTTCATAATTTAATTCTTTTTAAAAAAAACAATTGATGGAATTTATAAAACCTATTTACTTTTCTTTTTCAAATTATTTCATTTATTCTTGGAACTTTCGCAATTCCATCGAGTTGGAAATAACTTTTTAAAAAATGGTGGAATTGTACATTAAGCCCTGCGACTAGAAATAATCTTTTTTTTTTTCTTTTTTTTACCACCCATTGTCGTCAGGTAGGTGGTCCGCTTGCTACCCTTGTCTCTTAGTCTTTATGTCTTCGATATGTCCTGTGAGTATCTATGGCAATTCATAGATAAAATTAAAAAGAAATAGATATTAAATTAAAAGGAAACTGGAAAACCATGAAAGCCACTTTAAAAATAAATTTCAAGAATTAAAAATGGTTTTCATAACTAAGAAACCTAGCTTTTATTCTGAAAACCTGGGGAAAATGCTAACACGTGAAGCCTGTCTATTCTTGTTTACATAAAAAGAACTTTTGAAGTGAGTAGAAAAGTAGAACCCATAAAATTTCTAGCAAAGCAAAGAGATTACAATCAAGACCCCGTCCCTCCGCAAAAAGAGAACCAATCCCAAGTATTTTTCTTTGGTTTCCATTAACTCCTGTTTTGCCTTGCAGGCTTAAAGGCACCGAGATTCGGAGATTGACTTCAAAAAATAAATGTTTGCGATCTCTTTGTAGGCTATCAATTTGTTTGTTTAGCCAGTTAGCACCATTTCCTAGATCGAAACCTGAACGTCTGTTTTCCTTCAATCTGACTCCTCTTATTTCTAGAAGCTTTCAACGCGTTAAAAACACAATATCCTAAGTAGTTCGACACGAACAAGGTTAGGATATCGCAAAACTGTAAAGCAACTACCGTATATTCGCTAGCATCTAGGACTTCCCATCTCCTTAGTTTTATATGCGAAGTTGAGGTATTTGGGACGCTAATGTCGAATCTCCGTAGACTACAAGTACTTGTACATCGTCTAATTTAAAAAATCTTATCGTGTAAATATGATTCCTACTCCTATCATTGTAATAATCATATTAGAATTTTGTGTTCCTTCTCTCGAATGTCCGTTACGTCATGCCATTGTTTCGGATAAATAATAGACCATTCCGTTCTGACTGCGTGGTAAGACGGACAAAAATATCAAGGATGCTGTCTAGTTTTAGTGAGATGAAAAAAGCATACATAAGATGTTAGAATGGTATAATTTTGTATTTATTTTTTGTACATTTTTTTTTTTTTTTTTTTTTTGAGTACTGATCTATAGTCAGTACGCTTGAAAAAGGTATAATTCCATCTCTTCAGTCCCTAGCTATGGGTTGAATAGCAGGACAGGCTGGGTTCTATAGCCTTGGTAGCAAACTGCAGGAAAATCTGCCTCGTGAGCCCTGAATCGAAAGAGACATGATCACCCGAGCGTGTATCACGTATGGCACTTGATATTTGCAACATTAAAATACTCTCAAGAACGTAGCTTACGTAAAATACAAGCAATTTCGACATAGCTATCAACGCTGTATGCTATGCGTGGATTGGGCACCTCGAGGTGGTGTAATGGTTAACGAGCTTGTCTGGCTAGAACAATTCTCACTAGGTGCCCCATACTTTCGGCCTTGTGCCACATCTAAGCTACGCTTGGAAAATCACTGGGCACCTCGAGACGGTGTAATGACTAGCAAGCTTGTCTCGCTAGAACAATTACGACTGAGTAGTGAGTTCGATCCTCACGGGGTGCTCCCTACATTCGGCCTTGTGCCACATCTAAGCTACACTTGGAAAATCACTTTTGGGTACCTCGGTGTGGTGAAATGGTAAGCAAGCTTGTCTCGCCAGAACTATTACGCAGCAGCACTTAGAAAATCACTGTTATGTGTGGATATCGTTGAGTAACCAATTCGAAAAAGTAAAGCAAGAGTATTAATGACTGTCGCTACCAACGTTTTTTTTTCTTTCTTTTCTTTTTTCCTTTTCTATTCTTCTTTTCTTTTCTTTTCTTTCTTTCTTCTTTTCTTTCTTTTTCTTTTCTTTCCTTTCTTTTTCTTTTCTTTCTTTCTTCTTTTCTTTTCTTTCCTTTCTTTTTCTTTTCTTTCCTTTCTTTTTCTTTTCTTTCCTTTCTTTTTCTTTTCTTTCCTTTCTTTCTTTTTCTTTTCTTTCTTTTTCTTTTCTTTCTTTTTCTTTTCTTTCTTTTTCTTTTCTTTCTTTTTCTTTTCTTTCTTTTCTTTTCTTTTTTCTTCTTTCTTCTTTTCTTTCTTTCTTCTTTTCTTTCTTTCTTCTTTTCTTTCTTTCTTCTTTTCTTTCTTTCTTCTTTTCTTTCTTTCTTCTTTTCTTTCTTTCTTCTTTTCTTTCTTTCTTCTTTTCTTTCTTTCTTCTTTTCTTTCTTTCTTCTTTTCTTTCTTTCTTCTTTTCTTTCTTTCTTCTTTTCTTTCTTTCTTCTTTTCTTTCTTTCTTCTTAACGAAACCTTCATATCAATGGTGAGTAACACCAACAGTTATCATGAGCATCGCTATCAGTTATTATACTAACATTCTATATTTCTTGAAGATAGACCAGCATGGACGTCGTTTTATAAATTCGGTCACAGAAACCTCACCTCCTTCATAATTCCGAGCCATTAACCATTACACTTCTTGCACATTCAAGCTTATAGCACCTGATATTTCCCAAGCGGTCACCCATTTTTTTATTATTTAATTAATTCACCACAAGCAAGATGATAATACCCCTAAGACGCAAGAGGTTCTACTGGGACTGAAAAAGAAATGACTTTAGAAGGAATCGGAAACCCAGTCCTAAACAGGAAAAGAAGAGGTAAACCTCTACTCCTGTTGAAAAGACCGAGGAAGAGAGTGTAACAGAGGATAGGCGAACTGATCTACTCTATTAGGTACTGACGTTACTTAACTCCGGTGATAGGGCCGTGAGCCCGATATTTGTGGGGAAGGAGTTGAATTTCTCTGGTGAAATACTTTAATAATTTTGATTAGACAACCCCCACCCCCTATCATGATGCCTATCTTTTGGTTGTAGAATATAAAACGACCTGATCATTGGAGCAAAAAGCAATAATAAAGATATTAAAAAACACTATTCAAAATTAATAAAGTGTATGACCTTTACCCGCCACCCAGTAAAAAAAAAACATTTTCTTGAGTAAGCAACTGTTTACTGTTGATTGGACGGTTAACTTATGTATCATCTGTAGATATACGATTTTCACATATACACACAACTATTTTTTGCTTTTTATCTATTTATGTAGACAATATATCTTTTATAAGATTTTTAACAAAAATAGACAAGAGTATTTAAAACTTTATTGGTTCTCAGATAAAGAAACAGGATCTCTGAATACTAATTTATTCACTCCATTGACGTTTGAATTCTTTCAAAGTGGTAACGGCTGTAGAATGCTTTTTCTACTCTCATCGGTACTTCACACAACAATCGTTAAAACTTAGGTACCTTCAATATAAAATATATTGCATCTTTTTATTGCGTGCAAAAATTTACAAGATAAGAAATACGTAAGATTTTACTATGTTTCCCGTAAGCTAAGACACTACAAGTGATAAGAAGCAGCCTATAGCTAGAAGTTTTTATTTGAGGATTTAATAGCTTACTAGTAAGACCAAGTTGACAACTTTCCAGTTTCATTTTACTTTGTCACAAATTTTTACAAGCCCCGGTGGGACACACAATGAGGAAGGAGGGCCTGGAGAATCTGATACTGACAGGTCGGATAGCGGGAAAGAAAGACTAGGGAAAAAAACGCATGACATACCTAGCGGTCTTAAGCAAGTGGGTGACAGAACGTGGTCTGGGGGTTGCTGAGAGGTGCAAGGGATAGAGGGAGGTGGAGAGCGATGATCGTCTACGCCCTGAAAGGACATGACACATAGAAAGAAAAAAGTGACCCTCCAAGGTAGAGGTTTACGTTAATCTTTATCACCCTGTATGTGACTTCATTTACTGTGCAGAAATCTTATCCTGTCACTGAAAGTGACTCTGATCGCTAAATTTGAATTTGTTTGAATTTCATAGTTGTGTTGCTATAACCTGCTATGACAACAGAAAAGACCTTTGAGAGAAATCTCTATCTATAAAAGGCAGGATATGTATGTGTGTAACGAATGCACGGCCGCAATTTTCGACGGATTTGCACCAAAATTTACATGCACGTGCTCCAAGTTAGCGGGAAGGGCAAGACTGACTTTGCATTTCCGAACTCCCATCGATAGTGGAAATAATCGATTTTTTCATGCTTCTACGGCACTTTTCATGTAGTTTGCGGCCATTTTGTACTGGCCAGAATGAGAGCCAACAGCTGACTGACACGAATGTTAACTAGCATGCAAAAAAATCGATAGCTGCATTCGTCACAAGTGGGAAAAATTTAAATCTGCATGGCACTTTACTCCAATTGGCTCATTCGCTTGCTTAAACTCAACGTTGATTCTGATTTCGCAGAACTGGGTTGGGTGTGAAAAAGTATTTGTTGTTAACATTCTTTTTTTCATTCGGTTTTTCAATTACGGAGTCCTTTTTAAAGCTGATCGTTTTGTGTTCATTTTGCTTAGTTCTTTTTTTTCGTAACAGATTTAATGTTTAGTATAGAGCTTAGAAAAAAATTCGCAGTGTGAGATAGGCAAGAAGTAAGGCATGTAGTAACATCAGCACGGCAAAGGGCACTCATTTAAAAAGGCAAGGAAGGGCAAAAAATATTTTAAGTCAAGTGATAGCGATTGCTGTATGAGTCGTACGATTTTTGAATCAAGCACGGGCGACGCCAGGCCATGCTGCCAATTATCAATAACTGCAACTGTGAGGCCTGGAAAAACAATGCAGTGGACAGGGAAGGAATATTAATAATGCAGAGTGCTAAAGGGGCAGTTTATCCGGATAGGAGGGAAGATAACGGTTAACGACTTGAACGGGTTAAAATTGTGATGATCAGGGAAACATTCTCTTCGGAGTCTGTACCACAGGGCAGTGGTTCACGTGAAGACGCTGTTCTAGTGGAACTTCTCACCGATGCAATACGGAGAGAATGAGGGTGATTTGCTACAATGTAAATGACATGGCGGGTGCTAGCGGTAAAGGGTAGGCCTGGCGGAACCAAGGAATATAGTTCGTCCGAGCACTTTCCATGGAAATAGCGATAGCGCAATGAGACTCACCACGTCCCGCCTGTGAGATAGAGGTTGGAGGGTGGGAAATAAATCGTCACCCACAAAGACTCGGACACGTTTTTGAACTCGGTCAAGGCTGGAAAGTGAGGACTGGGCATCTCCCGCCCAAATATGATAACGGTTCTCTATTTTCGATCAAGATATTGTAAAGATGGAGGACAATATGAAAAGTCAGTTACTTACTGGACCGGTACAGTGAACCGACCATTTTTACCTGCTTCTTTACGGATGGATCGTATGTACGAGTTCCACTTGGGGTCAAGTGTAAGGCCCAATTGTCTGTCAAGGCACGGCAAAGGCTAGTTTTCTTGGGGTACATGTGAAACGGCTGGAAATTGTCAAATGGTTATCATCCATGATCGAAAAAGAATACTATATATGGTATGAAACGATACGTATTACATATGAATCCCTGTCTTGGACATGTACACCGTATGCCAGATGTGAGACTTCCGAATTTTCTTCTGTACGAGGAACTGTCCACCGGCAAGAGGTCACGAAGGTGGCCTCATCTTCGCTTCAAGAACATCTGCAAAAGGGGACATGGACATCAAGAGTTTCTTTCTTTCTTTTTTCTTTCTTTCTTTCTTTTTTCTTTCTTTCTTTCTTTTTTCTTTCTTTCTTTCTTTTTTCTTTCTTTCTTCTTTCTTCTTTCTTTCTTCTTTCTTCTTTCTTCTTTCTTCTTTCTTTTTTCTTTCTTCTTTCTTTCTTCTTTCTTCTTTCTTCTTTCTTTTTTCTTTCTTCTATTTCTTTCTTCTATTTCTTTCTTCTATTTCTTTCTTCTATTTCTTTCTTCTATTTCTTTCTTCTATTTCTTTTTTCTTTCTTCTTTCTTCTTTCTTTTTTCTTTTTTCTTTTTTCTTTTTTCTTTCTTTTTTCTTTTTTCTTTCTTTTTTCTTTTTTCTTTCTTTCTTCTTTTTTCTTTCTTTCTTCTTTCTTTCTTTCTTCTATTTCTTTCTTCTATTTCTTTCTTCTATTTCTTTCTTCTATTTCTTTCTTCTATTTCTTTCTTCTTTCTTTCTTCTATTTCTTTCTTCTTTCTTCTTTCTTTCTTTTTTTTTTTTTTTTCTTTCTTTTTTTTTTTTTTCTTTCTTTCTTTTTTTTTTTTTTTTTTTTTTTTTTTTCTTTTCTTTTTTTTTTCTTTTTTCTTTTTTTTTTTCTTTTCTTTTTTCTTTTTTCTTTTTCTTTTTCTTTTCTTTTTTTTTTCTTTTTTCTTTTTTCTTTTTTCTTTTTTCTTTCTTTTTTCTTTCTTTTTTCTTTTTTCTTTCTTTTTTCTTTTTTCTTTCTTTTTTCTTTTCTTTTTCTCTTTCTTTTTCTCTTTCTTTTTCTTTCTCCTCTTTTTTTCCCTCTTTTCTTTCTTTTTTCTCTCTTTTTTTTTTTTTTTTTTTTAAGTATTAACTGCCTTTTGGTGCACATGTGTCATTGCATATTGCCCCTGAGGCACTGATGATGATAATTTTGTTTTTTACATAATGAAGAAAACACCTTGTCGATAATACAGTTTAGCGTAAGAAATTGTATTTCCCCAAATAGAGCACATGGATTATAGAGCAATTTTTAATCGCTCTGGAAAAAGAAACATTGACATTATGTAAAGATTTAAATTTATATATATATATATATATATATATATATATATATATACACACAAGGTAGCTGTGAACATGTTAAGACATAAAATTGAGTGCCCTTACAGGCTAGGAATTTTAATTCAAAATCACAGCTGTAACAAATTCTCATGTTTCCTAAGTACCTACGTTCTTTTCTAAATAACTTTTGGCAATTTTTCCGTTTTCATACAAATCCTGTTGACAAAAACGTCTAATATTAGATATTTTATATAGACTATACAAATAACATTCATTTAATTTATATGTGGCTTCTGTCTTTTCTATATTTTTATGGCAATTGTTCTAACGAGTTTTTTTCTCGTCGGAACCTCGACCGCATGAATTTAAGCGTAATTTTAGATTGGCAACTAAGTTACATCGCTTTATTAATTGAATTAGCGAGATGTAACCGGAAGTTCTATTCTAGTATTTTCTTTTCTTGCACTCGTCGTCTCTGGAATTGATACCCCACTTTATATCCACGTTATAATTTCTTGTTAGGTAAGAGTTTTAGTTCTTTTCGGATATTTTTTGCTTTGATTTTTAACGCAAGAAAGTTCTTGGGAGTAAGAGAAAACTTTAGTGCGAAAAAAGACAATAAAAAAAAAAAACAGGATCCAGAAAGAAAAAAGATTGCGATTGATGTTGCATTTACATTTTTGATGGTTCAAATTGGCAGGGAAGGAAGAGAGTTCCACGGGCGAGAAGTGCGACTGATTTATTTTCTATGGTTTATCAACCTTTTATAATGTTATTTAAAGCCAAGAAATATTTTCAGATTGTAATATTTGAGATAATAGGTTAGTGATGCCAGTTTTACTAATTAACCCATAACCGGGGGTAGAAGAGGTTATCAGAATTTGATAGACAAACAAGAAATTATGTTTGTAGAACATGAGAGCTCGGTTAGACCGAGAAATTTTCAGTACCCTATCGTAGAATTTAGGCATATAAGAAATTAGACCTTGTTGTTGCTTCAATTTTTTCTTTTTTCTTTCTTCTTTCCTTCTTTTTTTCTTTCCTTTTCTTTCCTTCCTTTTTTTCTTTCCTTTTCTTTCCTTCCTTTTTTCTTTCCTTTATTTTTCTTTTCTTTTCTTTCCTTCCTTTTTTTCTTTCCTTTTCTTTCCTTCCTTTTTTCTTTTCTTTTTTCTTTCCTTTTCTTCTTTTTTCTTTCCTTTTCTTCTTTTTTCTTTCCTTTTCTTTTTTCTTTCCTCTTCTTTTTTCTTTCCTTTTCTTCTTTTTTCTTTCCTTTCTTCTTTTTTCTTTCTTCTTTTTTCTTTCCTTTTTTTTCTTTCCTTTCTTCTTTTTTCTTTCCTTTCTTCTTTTTTCTTTCCTTTTCTTCTTTTTTCTTTCTTCTTTTTTCTTTCCTTTCTTCTTTTTTCTTTCTTCTTTTTTTCTTTCTTCTTTTTTCTTTCCTTTCTTCTTTTTTCTTTCCTTTCTTCTTTTTTCTTTTCTTTGCTTTTTTCTTTTTCTTTGCTTTTTTCTTTTTTTTCCTTTTTTTTCCTTTTCTTTTTTCCTTTTCTTTTTCCTTTTTCTTTTTTTTCTTTTTTTTCTTTTCTTTTCTTTTTTCTTTTCTTTCCTTTTTTCTTTTCTTTTCTTTCCTTTTTTCTTTTCTTTTCTTTTTTTTCTTCTTTCCTTTTTTTTCTTTCCTTTATGAAGAAATGGGATCTGTCCAAAAAATTCGGTTGTCCTGGATATAAGGATAAACTACATCCGCGTCCTAGGTAAGGCAAACTACATCCGACTGCAAGAAGGTTTTGAGGAGCGTGGAACCACCTATTAATTGCTGGTGTGTCCAGGTCCGCGCTGACCCGGGTTGGTAGCACCTCTCAGTGTCCCAGCTATGGGTAAATAGTTACCCACCCTCAAAAAAACACTATGAAAGTATAAAAATAGGCTTTAATACCAACAATACATTTCTGAAAAAAAAATTACCAGCAATATATTATTACCAGTAATCTGGTAATAATATAGGTTGATATACCGAAAAAATAGAGTAATAGCGCCTTATGCCTCTTCAAAATACGCCAATGTTTAAAAAATGTGTTTACGGCTAGTGTTTAATTTAAAAACGTATTCGGACCACTAAAAAATTAGTGGTCCTAGCAAAAGTTTGGTCAGCTTTTGAAAAATGAGTCGAACCTTTCAGCACCACCTCTTATAGGTTACATTTTAGTCTTCTAACAGTTGAATGTTAGGACAGACACTGAACGTTGAAACATATGTTAGCCCCCCTGAAGCGAGTGGATAGGAGAAAAGAACAGTAAGCCGTAATTGATATTCAAATGTTTTTTAATTGTCAAAGGTAAGCAACAAACACCAGAGATCAGCAGCTCTTTTATAAAACCCAACAAACATAACCAAATTGCCGGAACGGTAAAATATCTAAAGAAAGCCCAAATAACGAGACAGTTTATTGAACCGTACTGACAATCAACACCAATCATACTCCATGACAAACACATCACAGGTAAATGTTATTTATTTTCTTCCGCTACATTTAATGTTATGCCCTGATGAACTTTGAATTACTGACAATTTTACTTAACATTTTTTTTCTTTTTAGAGATATTATTTTATACTTGTGGCTGTGTAAGTTTTTAAAGACATTTATTTCGTGTTAAATTTTGACGAGCTGATAGTCACCTACAGCTTTGATATCTGTATTTAGGAAAATTTACAACGAACGAGACGGTAGGGGGGGATTTCCCAAAATTCCGATGTATAAAAATTTACATATCATTTTTCCATTTGTTTCAAATCAGATTAATTATACCTTAAATCAGTTAATTGCTAATATTCCTCAAATAAGGTTTCAGAAAAGTATTTTATTTTTGCAAGATTTTTTTAATACAGAAAATTGCATTGCAATGAAAGACGACTAAAAAGGGTGCTAATCAGCAATTTTTAGAAAAACTTGATTCCAATCAATATAATTTCTCTTTGAAATACACCAGAGTATTTTGCTTACTGGAAATAGTAAATTTAATCCTTTAGCTTTAATTAAAAGCTAAAAACTCTTTTTTAAAAATTCATTTTAAACATGAGGTATCGCGAACTGGTATATATATATATATATATATATATATATATATATACAGTAAAAATCCGTTGGTAAGTAATCCAAGTAGATCCTAATAATAGAAAATATTAAAAACTGATCCGCAAAAGAGAGCTCAATATAGTCATTATTAGAGAGTATATAAATGAATTCCATAAAAATGAAACTCTAGTACCTCCATTCAGTTGGCCATTTCACTCCCGGGATATTCTCCCCGAGGCTTGTCAAGCAAAAATGTTTTTACTTTGACAAGCCCTGGGGAATAAAATGTCCATCTGAATGGGAGTAATATTTCATTTTTATTCAAATATATATATATATATATATATATATATATATATATATATATATATAGAGGATAGAATCCAGGTAGAGCCCAATGTCAGGACAGAGTAAGAATATAATATAAAAGTCTCAAACACTAATATTCCATGGTTCTAATTTATTACATTAGAATATTAGTGTTTGATTTTTTATATATATATATATATATATATATATATATATATATATATATATATATATATATATATATATATATTACTTATTATAAAACGCAGATTGTGTGTGTGTCTGTACGTTTATATATTGGATCGGATTTCCTACATTTTCAACCGATTTCAACAAAACTTTACTTTTTTCGCAGGTAGTGTTTCTTATTGTCTTGCACACTTTTTTCTTTATTTTTACATTCAGAATGCTTTAAAAATTCCATTTACAAGACAATTGTTTATAATAAAATTCTATTCAATCGGTAGACTCATAACGATTGAAAACAATATTTTTGTTTGAATTTGGGTTTGACCAATTCGTAAAAAAAAAAAAAAAAAAACTAATTAAGACATGTGTGTCCGTCAACCTTAAACAATAATCTTTGTCAATTTTATTTTTCAGTCTTTATGATGGTTGATACTTGATCTATCTCTTATAGTTACATCCCCGGGCAACGCCGGGCTCTCCTGCTCGTATAAATATAATGCTAAATAAGCAAAATAATATTAACGCAAGAAAATTTTTGTATATAGCACCAAAATTTTATATAGGACACTGCAAAGAAAGTCTCTAAATTCAGGTGGCTGTTGTAATAAGAGAAGCAGCCAACATTATAAATAAGCTATCTTTTTTTCCATAGGGAACCGTATATTGAAGCGTGTGTTTTTTTTTTTTTTTTTTTTGTTTTTTTTTTTTTTTTTTTGGCGGAGGGTAAAACATACAAAATTTCAGTTTGACCGTTTATCTGACGTCACCTTTGAAAGATGAAATAAAAAAAAATTGGTAGATAGAACTATTTAACTTTACATGTTTGAGGGAATCATTGCTGCCGAAATGCACCCTTATGTGCGTGTAATTTCTAAAGAATTGAAATACTTTTCAATAAGGCATTTTTATTACTTCAAACGTTATTTTTTTTTTAGTGGATACTCGTATTTGAAATAAACATCCTGTTTTTATTTTAGACAGTGAAAGTTTGAAAATATTAATTAATTCTACTAAGTTTCAAACTCGACATTTGTAAATAAAAATAAAGTACACATAATTCTTTATTTTTCTTCGAGATTTCTCGAATATTCAGCTCTGCAAACGAAAGAAAGCAACGTTTTTTTAAAAAAAACATAAACGGAGTCGTTTATCCCGCGTTTTCTGTTTAGGATTGGATTACCGGTTCTTTTTAAAAGCCTTCTTATTCTCTTTCACTCCCAGTAGCGAGCAGCCCTTTGCGTTTTAGTGGCATTGCACCTTGCAGTGGATCAAGAAAAATATGGGTATCCACTAAAAATAAGGTTTACTTAAAGACAGTGATAAAATATGTCGAATTAACAAATAAAAAAATCCATTATTTCTTTTAAATATATTTTCAAAGTAAAGAATATATTGACGGTGAATAAACAAAAGAAAAAATTCATGAATGTATCAGTTGTGGCTTGCTGTGTTTATGGTATTGACCTTTTTCTAACAGCGCTATTTGCGAAGTGTTTTCTTAATCAAAAATGTCCGCTGTACCTCTTGCCAACCATGTGTGACCCTCACATTAAATCGTCATTTGATCATCTAATACTTACCTGAATGTAGAAAATCTCTTTTCCCCGTGAAGGTCAACTCACTTCCTGTCACACCAGAGCTTCTGAGAAAAATTGAATGGACAGAACAGAAAAGCCAAACAATTTATTGTTCTTTATTGAAAGCCCAAAATTCCTAAAGGTGATTCATTTAGAAAGATTTGAACCTAAATAAACCATTCATAGCTTCTGTATGCCCCACTCCATTTTTCCTTTAGGGTGTGGGGTTAATGAATTTACTTTTATTTATTTATATTTTTTTAATTAAATCTGCTTCAATTGAAAAAGCTGTCAAGAAAATAAACTCGTCTTGTCTTGTCGGATTCGTAATTCATAAAAGCCTTAGGGATTTTTTTTTCTTTTATATAATGTGTGTCATCTTCTGAATAGATGAAACAGGCGTTTGCTTTTTTTTTCTTTTTTTTTTTTTTTTTTTTTCTTAAGTGAATATTTTTCCATTAAAAATTTTTGGTAGAGTCTTGTTAACTATCCTAAGAGAGGAATGTGCTGACATCACACTAGCTTACGGATGAACTTAATTTTTAATAATTAAAATAAAAAATAATTTAAAAAAATGAACGGGATTTCACATGCCACTTTCTAATACTCTACCACGTTAAAATATTGCAGTGATTAAATTTGACTCTAAGAAATTATCCTAGCTTTTAAAGTTAAGTTTTTACTAAAAAAAAAAACAATATTTATTATTGGCGAGCATCTTAACGTTGCATCTAAAGATGTTAATGGCAGACTCTTTAAAAAAAAATGGAGGCAAGTATTAGACAATATGTTAAAAGGAAAGCAATAAAAAAAGGGCTAAGTATTAATTATGATAATGCATGTTTTTCAGCGAAAGAGACAATACATAGTGTGTGCTGACATATCGGGGATGACAAAATCGGGCCGGGACAGAAATTTAATTTAACTATCTGGGTAGTGTAGCAACAGATTGCGGAGTACGTGACACAAAAATCCGAAGGTGAATAAGGATATCGAAAGGTGCCTTTCAGAAATTAGGCAAAGTAATCAGAGACAGGAAAGTGTCCTTAAGAACAATTTAGAGAGGCGTGTTAAACTGCTATGTAATATCTAATCTCCCATGTGACAGAATGCTGGAAATTTTCCTCGCGGCGAGAAATGCTAATACATTACAGAACCTGTGGGGAAACATGGAAGATTTATAGGAAAATAGATTAATTCGTTTTCTACGGTTTATCAACCCTTTGCAGAAGGTTATTTAAAGCCAGAAAATATTTTCAGATTGTAGAATAATTTTTTTTAGATAATGATTTAGTGATACAAGTTTTACTAATTAACCCATAGCTGAGAGCAAGATTATGTGGATTCATACCTTTCCCAAGGGTATTTGCACGTAAATGAATATAACATTGAAAACTCCATTTAACAATTCCGAGCCATTATCCATTACACCCCCGGACATCCTAGCTTACAGCACCCGGTATTCCCAAGCGGTCATTCATCTAGGAACTGGCCAGTCTCGACGTTGCTTAACCTGTGTTTCAACGTTATGTGGGCATAAGCCGAAGGAAAATGGGAAGAGGGAAACTTAAATAATCAGAAAAGTGACTTAAGAAAGAAGGCCTAGAGTTTCTCTCTTTCTCTTTCTCTCTCTCTCTCTCTCTCTTTTCTCTCTCTCTCTCTCTCTCTCTCTCTTTCTCTCTCTCTTTCTCTCTCTCTCTCTCTTCTCTTTTCTCTCTCTCTCTCTCTCTTCTCTCTCTCTCTCTCTCTCTCTCTCCCAAAACTTCCTCTCCTGGTCCTGCCTTAACTTTCATTTATCTATTCTCTGCTGAAAATCGAGGAATTTCAAGGTAAAGAAATAATAATTCTTTGGAGAATTAACGTTTGTATCATTCGAAGAGACACTCATTTTTTCTATTAGTTTGGGAGCTTGCTTGTAGAACAGTTTCTTAGAACTGTTTAGAAGTGGCTGTTGTATTTCATGCTCGACAATGTGACACCAGCGCATTTCACTAGAATCATGATAAATTATTTTACTTCATATAATTCAATACAGTTTCATCTTGAATAGGGATTGAAGGGTATTTAAGCAAAGTTTCTCGACGGACAAGACCAGTAAGGAGGAAAGCGAGACAGACAGCAACAGTTCACGACGCGTTTGGCTTAAAAGAAATTCCCTTACTCCTTTAACCCGTTTTCCCCAGCAAGCTACTTGATACTTACACTTACCCCCTCACTTTCTTCTTTCTTACACATACGCACGAAGAAATGACATTCCTTTTCATCTTAACTAACAACTACAAATAAGCACTGTAAGAACTTGTATACACGCTAAGAAAAAATGTTTAAAAAAAACACGAAAATAAAAAAATGTTTTTTGTAGCAATTTATAGTGTTGGACAAAACTCTCTAGCGCAACCTATTCTGTATTCGGTTTCTTAGACTAGACCAAAGCTATCTGAAGTGTTTTGTATTTAATAAAGGAGGGGGCACGGTGGATTAAATAGATAGCGGCTTGTATTGCGGAATCCAGTCAAATCCATTACATTCACTTACGTGCTAATACCCTTGAAAAAGGTATGAATCCTCTTCCCCCCCCCAGCTATGGGTAAATAGTAGGACAGACCGAATTCTATAGCCTTGCATGGTAACTGGTCTACCACGGAAAGAAATGGCAATCTGCCTTGTCAGTCATGTATCGATAGATACATGATCGCCTAAGCGTGTATCACGCATGGCACATAACAGACTGAATTGAAATCCACAATCTGAATCTTTATGATCGGTTCAGGGTTGGTGCCATCATTGCTTTCATTCCAGTTTCAGATCATAGTTTCTACTTGGGAAAGGTTACTATTCTGTAATTAAAGTTATGTGACAATAGCTCTTAACTTTAGTTTACCTTTTTCGTTTATAGGAAGCACTTTTTGAATTCTTTGATGCTTGGAATTCAGACATGGCAATATTTTTGTACTCTGGGGGAAAATTGAACAAAACTTAGGAATCACTTATTTCTATTGTTAACCGTAACTGACTGACATCATGGAAACCCAGAAACATTTAGATCCTTAGATATTTTTATTTATTTTTCTAATCGACTGAATGTTATTTATCGTACCGGGTACGGCAAAAATGCCTCCCACATAATGGTAAGATTTTAACTAGATGAAGACTCCATTGCACAATGTACTATTATTTTAACCATTTCTCTTTTCTTTCTTTCTTTCTTTTTTTTTTTTTTTTTTTTTTTTTCCTCTCGGTCTTTCATCAAGCTTCGGATTTTTTTTTTCTTCTATGCTTTTTATCGGGATGGGGGTGTTTTTTGTTTTTTCGTTTTCTAACTTCCCCCCCAAACCACTGTTATTTTTTTTCTTTCTTCTCAGCTGCAATAATTGAGTAGTGGCACACTAGAGACCACTTCATACCCCCCCCAAAAAAAATTCAAGCCAAACCTCCTATCACATTTGCTTTTCAATCAGCTGTCATTTGTCTCCTCCTCATCTTTAAGGTTCACTAAGCAACGAGGCCATATTAAAACAAAAGGAAAAAACAAAACAATAAAGTCTTTCTTTAGATTAAAAATAAGAGCAATTATTTCTTTGATCATGGGAGGAAACGAGTCACGTACATTGTTTTTTTTTTTTTTTTTTTTTTTCCTCCGCCATGATTCAGTTACAATATAGCCGGATATCAGGGACATATGGCATAATGGTTACAAATGTAGAAGCACAGATAATTTCTTCCCTTTTTTACCAGTGTCCCGGAAATGACTGAATTTTAAACTGTCCCAAATTCTTTCTCTTTTTTTTCTTTCTCTTTTTTTTCTTTCTCTTTTTTTTCTTTCTCTTTTTTTTCTTTCTCTTTTTTTTCTTTCTCTTTTTTTTCTTTCTCTTTTTTTTCTTTCTCTTTTTTTTCTTTCTCTTTTTTTTCTTTCTCTTTTTTTTTTTTTTTTTTCTTTCTTTTTTTTCTTTTTCTCTTTCTTTTTTTTCTTTTTTTTTCTTTTTTTTTCTTTCTTTTTTTTTCTTTTTTCTTTCTCTTTTTCTTTCTCTTTTCTCTTTTTTCTCTTTCTCTTTTTTTCTCTTTTCTCTCTTTTTTTTTCTTTTTTTTTTTCTTTCTTTTTTCTTTTTCTTTTCTCTTTCTTTTTTTTTTCTTTTTTTTCTCTTTTTCTTTCTTTTTTTCTCTTTCTTTTTTTCTTTTTTTTCTTTCTTTTTTTTTCTCTTTCTTTTTTTTTCTTTTTTTCTTTCTTTTTTTTCTTTCTCTTTTTTCTTTCTTTTTTTTTCTTTTTCTTTTTTCCCTTTTTTTTTCTCTTTCTCCTCTTTTCTTTTTTCCTTTCTTTTCTTTCTTTCTCTTTTCTTTTTTTCTTTCTCTTTTTTTTTCTTTCTCTTTTCCTTTTTTCTTTTCTCCTTTTTTCTCTTTTCCTTTTTTTTTCCTTTCTCTTTTTTCTTTCTCTTTTTTTTCTTTCTTTTTTCTTTCTTTTCTTTTTTTTTTTTTCTTTTTCTTTTTTCTTTTTTCTTTCTCTCTTTTTTTTTTCTTTTTTTCTTTCTTTTTCTTTCTTTTTTTTTCTTTTCTTTTTTTCTTTCTCTTTTTTCTTTCTCTTTTCTTTTCTCTTTTTTTCTTTCTCTTTTTTTTTCTTTTTCTTTTCTTTCTCTCTTTTTTTTTTCTTTCTCTTTTTTCTTTTTTTCTTTTCTTTTCTTTTTCTTTTTTTTTTTTCTTTCTTTTTCTTTTTCCTTTCTTTTCTTTTTTTTTTTTTTTCTTTTTCTCTCTTTTCCTTTCTTTCTCTCTTTTCTCTCTTTTTTCTCTCTTTCCTTTTTTCTCTCTTTCTTTTTCTCTTTTCCTTTCTTTTTTTTTTTCTTTTTCTTTCTTTTTTCTCTTTTCTTTTCCTTTTTTCTCTTTTTCTTTTTTTTCTTTTTCTTTTTTCTCTTTTTTTTCTCTTTCTCTTTTCTCTTTTTCTTTTTTCTCTTTTCTCTTTTCTTTTCTCTTTCTTTTTCTTTTTTCTTTTTTTCTTTCTTTTCTTTTTCTCTTTTTTTTCTTTTTTTTTTTCTCTTTTTATCATTATATACAGGGTTCCATAAAGTTCGTGTGCACTTCAAAAAATTTATAATTTTATTTCTATTTGCGGTAGAAATAATTTGTAAAAAGGATTAGAAAGAAGTAAATCTATATTTTTTAAAGATTTTATTGAAATTTTATTTAAGTTTCCACATGTCCTCCATCATTATCAATACAAAGGGTAATACGATTTTGCAGTTCACGGAAAACATTTGCCAACTGATTTACAGTAATGCCTGAAATCACATTAGTTATTTTAGCTTTCAAATCTTCTAATGAACTAGGTTTGGTTGCATACACAATTGTATTCACATGTCCCCATAAAAAATCTAATGGAGTCAAATCTGGCGAACGTGGATGCCAATAAAATGGTTCACCCTTTCCGATCAATCTGTTAGGAAATTCCTGATTTAGAAACTCTCTAACACGCAGATCAAAGTGACAAGGAGCTCCATCTTGTTGAAACACTGTATTATTTTCTTTCAAGTTTAATTGTTCAAGCTGCGGAATAAAGTAATAAATAGCTGTCACTGTTAATAACACGATATTGAAAAAAATATGGCCCTATAATCCGATTTTTTCCCAAAGCACACCACACATTAACTTTAAGAGAGTCCCTTTCATGTTCAACAGTTTCATTTGGGTTTTCAGTTCCCCAAATTCGGCAATTATGCCTGTTGACCTTGCCACTAATGTGAAATGTTGCTTCATCAGAGAACAGTAAACTACTCACAAATGCATCATCATTGCCAAATTTTTCATTGAACTGATGACAGAAAGTTAACCGTGCATAATAATTCTCTTCTAACAACTGTTGATGTAATTGAATTTTGTAAGCTTTCATGTGAAGTTTTGCCCGCAGAATCTTATGCACACTAGACTTTGGCAGCCTAACGATGCACGTCATACAGACTTTCTTGGACTTGCTGTAAAGGATTTTTCTATGGATGCAACACTTTCGTCGCTGATACATGGCCTTCCAGACCGTGGCTTATCATGGACAGAGCCCGTCTGCTTAATTTTTTTTTCATCCATTTAGCAATAGTGTTCCTATGAGGTGGTTCTTTATTGTATTCAATTCTAAACTTTCTTTGTATAGCAATAGTAGATTTCAGTTCAGCCAACCAAAGGACACGGTTTACTTTTTCCTCAGTTGAAGCTATGGATCAAATTGATTCTGGAAAAAAGAAATACTTGTTGCTAGATATTTTTACATTTGCTTCGTCCTCTGACGGACTTTAGCAAGTCCATCAGGGGACGAAGCGCTTCGGTTAAGATATGTCTTCCTTGTCTTTATTCATGTTGTCTTTTTACACATATTTTTCATTTTTCGCTGAATTTTCACATACACACACACACACACACACACACACAGTGCTCTTCTTTTTTTTTTTTTTTTTTTTTTTTTTTTTTTAACAATTTTTGTTTATGATAAATTATTGATGTTTTTTTATGTTTGGTTTTCGTGTTTAAGCATTTTCTTCCTCCTTTCCTTCCTTGACTGACTTTCCTTGTTTTTTCTTTCTCTCTCTCTTTTTATCTTTTTCTTTCTCTCTCTCTCTCTTTTTCTTTCTCTCTTTTTTCTTTTTCTTTTCTCTCTCTCTCTTTTTTTTTTTTCTCTCTTTTTTCTTTTCTCTCTCTCTCTTTTTTTATCTTTTTCTTTTATCTTTTCTCTCTCTCTTTCTTTTTTCTTTTTTCTTTTTCTCTCTCTCTTTTTATCTTTTTCTTTCTCTCTCTCTCTTTTTATCTTTTTCTTTCTTTCTCTCTCTCTTTTTATCTTTTTCTTTCTCTCTCTCTCTCTTTTTATCTTTTTCTTTCTCTCTCTCTCTCTTTTTATCTTTTTCTTTCTCTCTCTCTCTTTTTATCTTTTTCTTTCTTTTTTCTTTTTTTTCTTTCTCTCTCTCTCTTTTTATCTTTTTCTTTCTCTCTCTCTCTTTTTATCTTTTCTTTTTCTCTCTCTTTTTTATCTTTTCTCTCTCTCTCTCTTTTTATCTTTTTCTTTTCTCTCTTCTTTTTATCTTTTCTCTCTCTCTTTTTTTTATCTTTTCTTTTCTCTCTCTCTTTTTATCTTTTTTTTCTTTCTCTTTCTCTCTCTTTTTATCTCTTTCTTTTATCTTTTTCTTTCTCTCTCTCTCTTTTTATCTTTTTCTTTCTCTCTCTCTCTTTTTATCTTTTTCTTTCTCTCTCTCTCTTTTTATCTTTTTCTTTCTTTCTCTCTCTCTCTCTCTTTTTATCTTTTTTTTCTTTCTCTCTCTCTCTTTATTTTATCTTTTATCTCTTTTTCTCTCTTTTATTCTCTCTTTTTTTCTTTTCTTTTTTCTCTCTCTTTTATCTTTTTTTTCTCTCTCTTTTCTTTTTTTCTCTCTCTTTTTTCTCTCTTTCTTTTCTCTCTTTCTCTTTTTTCTCTCTCTCTCTTTATCTTTTTTTTTCTCTCTCTCTCTTTATCTTCTTTCTCTCTCTTCTTTTTTTCTCTCTCTCTTTTTTCTTTTTCTCTCTTTTTTCTTTTTCTCTTTTTTCTTTTTCTCTTTTTTCTTTTTCTCTCTTTTTTTCTTTTTCTCTCGTTGTCTCTTTTTTTCAATAACTGATAAGTTTTTTTTTTCTTTATTTACAGAAAGTAGAAAATGGATATCGAAGGTTTACTGGAGATTTTTCAAATTCAATGAAAAAGTTGCGCGACAGTTTAACTCTCCTGCCTTCTCCCCCCAAAGTTGCAATGGTCAACATATCAAATGAAAAGGTTGGTCTCGATGTAAACCTCAATCACTTGAGGGTAGGGCAAATGCAGCGGTTGTACAGTACTCCACAAAGTAGTCTGACGAACCCACAAATAAAAGCCTGGCTAATGGATGAGATCAACGCCAACCAAGTATGGTGTGTTCTTATGCCAGGTTACCTGTACATCTTCAAGGACGAAGCAGATGAAACCCCAATCAATGTTATTATTTTACAGAGGTGTCATGTGCGACCGCAGGTATTCAAGAAGCCATACATTGCTCCAAAGATGAATACGTTCAACAAAATGGTGAACAACGAGACCAATAGCTTTCAATTCTTAATCGAGAATGACAATGGAAAGAAGTTTCTATTTGGCGTCGAGAACAAGGCTCAGCTTGACGAGTGGGTTGAATCTGTGGAACAAAGCATCCATGCTAAGAGATTTGCCAAATGTAGCGAGACCCCAGTTCAAAAGGGTTATCTTACGCCCGTAAACATCTTATCAAATCGGTCCTTCTCGAGTAGTGATCTTCCTCAGGCGTTATTGCAGACTGGCAACTTGAACGAAGAAGGTTCTTTCCAATATATAATCGGTGTGAAGAAGAGGTCGAAACTAGGCAGACAATCTCAGATCCAGGCATCTTCAATGGATCTGTATCGATTAAGGGAAGAAACACCGGTCAAGCCGGCTGCCAGCGCAAATGACCTGAGATTGTCCTTACCAGTTAGCATGATGCAAATTTCTTCTAACCCTGCCGAGACAGAATCAAAGAATTCTTCTACAGACGAGCTGGATGACAATGTCAAGCCTGTTGATAATAACAATGCTAAGAAAAAAGGACGGTTTAGTTTTAAGCGAGTTTTCAGCTGGAAGAAAAATGACACTGCGTCTGACGAAATAACTTTGGCAAAATTGGAAAGCATCAAACTAGCTGACCACTTGTACTACAAGTCAAACTATAAATGGACCAAAGTGTGGTGTGTTCTTTCTGATGGGATTCTATATGGCTTCAAATCTAACAAGCCAACCGAAAAAGTTCTGTTTTTGGTATCTCTCGCCGATGCCAATCTTGGTTATGAATACCCCCCGATAGGCGTCTCGAAGCACTCTAGAAAAGACTTTGTGATTGAACTAACTTCGGACAGGAAATCCGTTGTGGTGAGTGCACCTTCATCCAGTGAGCAGATCCGTTGGATTCAGGCCTTGACTAAAGAATCAATGAGTGCTCTACGATCTGCTTTCCACAACAGCAAGCAAGAGAGCGAATGTAGCGACGACAGTGCCTGTTCTATGTCCTCCATACATTCTATTCCAAATGCACTCGCTTCAACGCCCCTCACAGACACTCAAATTGCTGTCCCCTCAGAGATCAACGGTTCCAAATTATCTTTTTCAACAGAAGATAAAGATAACGGATACACAACGTCTTCCGAAGATTTTGACAACCACAGCTTAATAAGCTCTCAAAATGAGATCTGCGACTTGAGCATGTCTCCCTGTTCAGATCAGCACGGAAAATACCATGCTTATTTGGAAAAGTCTTTGAATAAACAGCAACATCGGAACCACTCAAAGGTAAGTAAAAAATTTGGTTAAAATTCGTTAACCCTAGAACACTAATTATGAGTATATAGTACCCAGCGCAAATTTTTCTATTTTTAATTACAATTTTCAGTACCTGATTTCTTACCTAAATAATGTTTTTCAGTTACTATTAATGTTAACTCAAAGTACAAAGTTTGAAGTACCTGCATGTAAAATATTTCAAATAAAGATTTATATTTAATTTTTTTTTTCAAAATCGGGTATGATATACCCATGGTTAGTAATGGTGTAACTTTAATTGATGATTAGTGTTCTAGGGTTACACTCAAATAATGACTGTCTCCTTAATTACTATTCTTTTATTGGCCTCTCTTCTTAATAATATTTATTTTTCTTAATGGTAACAGCCGTTAGGGTCCCAGCTATAGGCAAATACTTAATCCCCCAAACTGGGATCAAAACATTACGAATGTATAAAAATACATTTTCATAGTAAAAAAATTGCCAGCAATACATTATTTCTGTGGATCTTAAATCGTAAGCTTGGGTGCACTGGTGCACCCTGGAAGATGTCTAGGTGCGCCCTAGTATTCCAGAGAAATATGAGTCCAGATATAAGTAATAAATATATTTACTTTATTATATTGAAGTACCTGTTTCGTTCTTATTTATGTGAATGAGGCTTCTCTGCTCTCACTACAATTATGTGCAAAAAGAGAGGAACTCTTCAATGTATTGAGGAGAAAATGAGTTTGTCTATCAAATATACACCCAAACATTTAAGAAATCGCTAAAACTCATCAGGTTCATGTTTCTCATAAACACAAGAATGAATAAACTTAAGGTATATTTCATTCTACATATTTTTTTTATTGCATTATTTCTTTTCTGCAATATTCGACTTTATTATTACATATTTTTCCGAAGTTTGTATATAGTTCGCTTACAATTATTGGTAGGATTTGGGGTGCGACCCGACTTCAAAAAGTTTAAGAACCACTTCATTATTGGAAAAGGAAGAGAAAAAAAGTACCAGCAATACATTTTTGAAAAAAAAAAACCCAAAGCTTCCAAGAAACTTTCAGCATTAAATGACCAAAAAGTAGTTGATATGTCTTTAAACAAACCAAGCCAAATTTTCTTCTCAGATTTTGTTACACTTCAGTAACTTATTGTCTTAATGGCTTCGTCACCTTATTGGAGTGATATATATATATATATATAGTTTGGTCTATTTTGTAAATATGTGACCTTTTTGTTTCTTTCAGGAATTTTTCATTTTTGAGAAAATGTTAAATTGAATTTATTATGCATAATCCTGTTATTTGCATGAGGTGTTTTGTTAACCTGAAATTTTTAAAGTGCTCATAATTCCTAGTTGACCATTTTTCTTTTGACCCCTCCCACTATTCTCCTAACTCTGGCACTGCATTCTACCATTTTTGTTATCTAATTCATAAAGGGGAAAAAGCCTTTAAAAAGATCTATAATAAAAGGTTCTTTTTAGTTTTGAATTATTTTCAATGATGCCATTAGCACGTTTTGACCAATCTATTCAACCGGTTTTTTTTTTTTTCAGTTATTTAATCTGTAAGGAAGGAGAATGGTTAGGCATTGGGTCAACCGTAGTGTCTAAAACTCTTTCCCTCTCTCTCCTTGCACTGAGAAAAGATAGGCCTCAGGCTATTCTTGGGTAGTCCAACTCTTTTGGGGTAACTGATAGAAAATGTCCCTTAGTTCTCATGTTAAATGTCTGCTGTCCTTTTTTTTTTCTATCAAACAATATGACATATTGTAAGCTCACAAGTATCAGAAATTTATGAGAATCAAAATGAATATCATTGGCTTTAAAGACTGCCTTGCTACTCATCACTCGATGGCAAATAGGTACTTTTTTTCTTCTTTTTCATTATTATTAATATTATTAATATTATTAATAGTATTAGTAGTATTCATATTATTATTAGTAGTAGTAATAGTAGTATTAGCACTAGTAGTATTACTATTAGCAGTAGTATTATCAGCATTATGACTACATTCTTGTAGTACTATTACTACTACTATTACAAGAATGATAATAGTAGTAATAATAAAAATAAGAACAGCAAAAAGCCTCATTAAAAAAATAGATGGGAAAAATTTAATACATATGGAAAATATTAATGTCGGAGGTGTGTTGAGAACTTGCAAAGGGTACATTTAGGCCCACTTCACAGAAGAATTTGTTGTGGTCCACACCTGGTAATTGTTGATTTTGGTGCAACAAGGTTATTAACATCAGACCTATTTCAGCTTGAAGGCAAGCTGTAATCAATGATTTTTTTTTTTTTTTAGTAGTAGTATTAGTAATAGTACTACTACTACTACTATTAGTAGTATTATTGGTGGTGGTAGTAGTAACAGAAAATGGCTGCTCAAGCCCATTTGAGTTTCTCCAACACCCACAGAAGATTGAGCCTGTTGTAAATACTACAACTATACTGAACACTTCAGTTACATTTTTATGTGCTTTACCAGGACTACATATCATTTTAGTCAGTTGTTCTTCTAGACTGGTTACCAACCATGGCTAGAAATCTAAAATCATTAGGCAATTAAAGTGGCATTTGATAATTTACCTACTGAATCTTGAAATATTTTACCTAAAATTTAGTACAGTAAGTTTTGATAACTGCATGTTATGCATTAAAAATCAGGAAGAAAGGGATTGTCAGTGGTCAGGTATTAAATGGAAGTATTAACAATGCAGAATTAGGGCTACATTTCCAATATGCATAACAGCAAAGCACAGGGTTTGTATATGTTATCATTATAAAGTAAGTGATGTACCATAAAGTCATATTTATTCAGATAGTAACACTGATTTGCATTCCTCAAAAGTTAAGGTCTATTAAATCTAAAATGCAATTGTCAGCTTTTTTGTCCCCACCTATGTTATTTTTAGAATCAGGGCCAATGACATGTTTCAGCCATTTTGATTGCTGGCTCTGTCAGTAAGCAAGTCCTGTAACAAATGGACAACAATTCTGCCTAATTTAATTACTGTTTTGTCCACCTGGGAGAGATTGGCTGTGAAGTTCTGGATCACTGCTTAGGCCAAATACCGTTGTACCATTTTTGTTAACAATATTGTCCCTATTAATGCAAATAACAATTTTGCAAGAAAACTGAACACGCACACTCACAATGTCAGTTTTTGTTTGGTTATTTATCTTTATTTAATTTTTTTACAATTTTTTTTATCTTAATCTTTTATTTATTTTTTTTTTTTTTTTTTTTTTTGATCTCGATTTAAATTTTCTTTTCTTGATCTTTTTGGCATTGTATCAAGTCAGATTTAGATCAAATATGATTAATTGTTGTTGATAACATGGGCAGTATTTATACAACAAATACATTGAAAATTACACACACACGAGTAGAAAAATACATAGTTAAGCCTACATAAAAAAAAAACAAATATATTCACACACAGGCCAGTAGTAAATAGCAGCTTCGAGTGTGAACTTGAAGAACAGTTCCACTTAAGATTATTACATTAAATTATGTGCAAATACCCCTGGGAAAAGTATGAATCTATCTTTTGTGGTGTAATGGTTAACATGCTTCCATCATTAGAACCATTGCAACTGAATAGTGACTTTGATCCTCACTGGGTGCCTCATACTTTCAGCCTTGTGCCTCTTCCTAAGCAATGCTTAGAAAGAGGGCACTCTGACGTAGCGTAATGGTTAGCAAGCTTTCCTCACTAGAACCATTACAACTGAATAATGATTTTGATCCTCACTGAGTGCCCCATACTTTTGGCCTTGTACCACATCTAAGCTGTGCTTAAAAAAATCACCATCTCTTCTCCATCTATACCCAGGATTTTGTCAGTGGTCAGATATTAATGCAAACATTACTGACAGAATTAGAGCTATATGTATGACTGATTAGAATTCATTGCAAAAGTTTTTTTCTATAAAAATGCATTGGAAATGAGGAAAGAAGGGATTGTCATGGGTCAGGAATTAAGGCGAGTGTAACTGACAAAATTAGAGCTATTGGTTGCTAATAAACATTTTTTTTCTGAATCACTTTTTTCTTCTGTTGCTTTTCAGCTCAGATTTGATTTTTTTTTTTCAAAAACAAAGCCTAGTTCCACTGCATACTAATTTGGAAGACCTTCAGAAACAAATATGACACTTTTTGTTTAAAGAATGTGTAGGGTGTGGATGTAGGCTGGGGAAGGGGATAACTCCACGAAATGACCCCATTTTATGGTTCAGTGCTGATTGTCATGCTGCCGGAATGTCAGAAATCAAACAACTTCCTTCACTCCTAGAAAAGAAAAAAGAAAAATAAAAAAAAAACTTCTAACAATCCCTGACGTCTTAATGTTAGATATTTTTATGCTTCAGTTTAATAACCCGATTATTTCTCATTACACGTCATTTTAATGTATTTGACATAATCTTTACTATAAAGCTAATAAAACTCTTCCTTCCTTTTGGTTTTACTGTTGAAAGGATGGATATATATATATATATATATATATATATATATATATATATATATATACACACACACACACAAAGTTGGGCATATGGTAAGGAGGTTAGAATATTCACTTTCTCACCATGAGACCTGTGTTCGAATCTCGGGAGGAGGGAATATACAAAGTGTATTTTAGGTGCATGCCTGTTTACATGTAAACAAAGAGGCATGCAAAACGTCTGTCTGTTTCTACTACAGACTGTTTATTCTTTTTTTATATATATATATATATATATATATATATATATATATATATATATAGGTTTAATCTCTCCCCCCTTCCTAGTATATTTACCCCTCATACTTACACTCTCTCTAAATTCTGTTTTATTTCCGGAGTTGTTTTTACTGTTTTCTTTTTTGAATTTGTAGGTCTGATGAATTGGATCATATTTACGATTCCAATGGAATAAATTATGACCCTGGAATATTAGTGTTTAAGTCTTTTTATTATATATATATTGTAATGAAACAAAGTTCTCAGTGTCTCTTAGATATGTCTCGTTTCGTTTCTTTTCTTTTTTTTTGTTGTTGTTAGGGCAAGTAAGGATAAGCGTTGTTATAATGGTCAAGATCAAGTCAGCCTTGCACCGAGTTAGAACAACCAAAGAAAGGTTGTACTTACTCCATTGGTATTTATAATGGCCAACCTTAAAACAGTCTTTCACTGAGCTGGAACAACCAAAGGTTGATTTACTTCATAGGTGGAGGTTTTGTATGACATTGAATAGTGGGGAAAAAAGTGCAGTTGTCAGTAGACTGGGGAAATGAACATGTCCTAGCAGGGGCGTCCTTTTTTTCATGTCTTACTACATCTTTGAGGAAGAAAGATAGAAAGGATGGATTTTTTTTTTTTTTGTCTTTTTATAGGCTTGAACAGTGCTACTGAGCAGGCATTTAGCATAGTCAAATAGGGTAATATAATTCCCAGTTCCTTTATTACTAGAATCGTGGAAAAATATTTTTCTTTTTTCTTTTTTTTTCCTTCTTTTCTTTTTTTTTTCCTTCTTTTCTTTTTTTTTCTTCTTTTCTTTTTTTTTTCTTCTTTTTTTTTTTTTTTTTTTTTTCTTCCTTTTCTTCTTCTTTTTTCTTTCTTCTTTTTTTCTTCTTTTTTCTTTTTCTTTTTTCTTTTTTTTTTTCTTTTTTTTCTTCTTTTTTTTTCTTTTTTTTTCTTCTTTTTTTCTTCTTCTTTTTTTTTCTTCTTTTTTCTTCTTTTTTTTCTTCTTCTTTTTTTTCTTCTTTTTTTCTTCTTCTTTTTTTCTTCTTCTTTTTTTCTTCTTCTTTTTTTTCTTCTTTTTTTTTTCTTCTTCTTTTTTTCTTTTTTTTTTTTTATTTTTTTGTTTTTTTTGTGTTCATTATTATTATTTTATTTATTCACCTTATTTCATTTTCACACAATGTCCATAGATTATCTGCACAATTTTAAAATTCATAAAAAAAAATGAGGGTGACTCTACAGATTTTTTTTTTTTTTTTTTTTTTGTTTAATGTAGGTAAGTAAATAAAGTTTTATTTAAACACATCAGAATGCTTCCAGATTTCCAGACAATGCTTAATTTCTCTTTTCTGCAAGACACTCCTTGTTTCTATAAACCTCTTGTGCCCAGCACAGATGCCAACATGACTTGGTGTTTTTTTTTTTTTTTTTTCTTTCATTATATTTGGACTGTAATTCCACTGTAATTTGTGACTGCCCGATTTGGTCTCACTAAACAGGATAAACACCATGTTTTATCCTGCAATGTGGTCATTTTCATTAAAAGTCGGAATGGATGTCCACTCGGAGAGGCACCATGCCATGAGAGATTATTGGGCTTTAAACTCCCACCTGTCCACAAGTGGAACTCTTACATACGACACATTGCTAAAGACGCAGATAAAGTGGTCAGCTTCCTGAACCGCTCCAGTAAGTACCTGGCTCCTCTTGATATATCCTCTACCTTTACAAGAGCCAGATCAGGCCGAAAATTGAGTACTGCTGTCATATCTGGGCAGGAGCTGCCCATTCCATACTCTCTAGCCTTGATAGAGTTCAAAAGCGTCCCCAAGTCCTTTGGGCGATGAATTCATTTCCACCCTCCAATCTCTCTCTCACTCTCTCGGAAAGTGTCTGAACGAACAACATTCCTTGGTTCCGCCCGGGTTAACACTCACAGCTAGGACCCACCATGCCATGCAACACAACTTGGTGGTTCTTTTTCATACTTTGTACTATAATTCCGCTGGACCAGAGTGTGTGATTTTGATCTTGGTGAACCTGGATAGACATTGCGACTTCTTTGCACTGTTATCTTTTTCAGAATCTCAACGTTTACCTGCAGAGGCAAACAAAAGTGAAATTAAAATATATATTAAAACTTTTAATCATATTTCTTTAACATGCAAAGAAATGTATTGATGGTTCTTAACTCTAATGAATACAATAAGTTTCGTACAGATATTTTATGGACTCTCTCTATGATAATATATGGTAATATTGGCCTGGGGGAGACAATTCCAGCATGCAGAACCTTTCAGAAAGTGCTGCAGCTATTCATGACGTTTCGGTCATTGTACACGCTGACCTTCTTCAAGTGATATATGTTGGAATTTCAAACCAAACCCTTTATGAATTTTGGTTAATCTAAGCAAGTCTCCACATAAATATTAATTTTGGGTTCTTCAGGTACATCAACCTGGCTGCACAGGGAAATTAATGTTCCTAATATAGGTACAATGTTTTATTGGTATAGTAATAAATATTGGTAAATGTTTGCACATGGTGCCCAGTAAAAAAAAAAGTGGCAAATTTATTATCTTACAGGAATAAATGACCTTGAATAATAATTCGACTCTCACATAATTACTTAACTCTGATTGGTTCTTTTAGGAACCAATCGGAGTTAAGTAATTATGCAAGATGATTGTGATGAGTGATTAATTGCTGTTCGATCTTGTGACTTGTCATTTTAAAGTTATTTGCAAACAACATTCGTCTTTCGTTCTGCTCTTCTCGTATGGCTAAACAACTACTGATTTTGAGCCTCAAGTCAATGTACTTTTCAAAGAACATTTGACTTGGGGATTGACAAAATGTGCAGAAATTTTTCTTGAATTTTTCTGTCACATCAGTCATCACAAGTTTTCAATGGTCATTTTTTACTGGGCACCTTGTACTGCCTTACTTTTTTAGTTATAAAGCCTTGGCCATATCTTTTTCTTTTTTCTAAAGAATTCTTTCTCCACTCGTTTGGTCAGGAATGCTTTGGTTTTTTGCATTTTGTCTTGCAACACCTCTTGTTTTGTTGTTTTTTTGTTTTGCTTTGTCTCTTTAACATTGATTCTTTTATCTATTCAAGGATTGCATTTTATATTCAATGCGATCAACAAATTCCTTTAAATGTAGGACATTTGATTGATCACGATTTATACACATGCATTTTTATTTTCTATTGTACAGTAAGAATTTATACTGAGGACTTCTTTTGCATGTATAAAAACTGATAAAAAGAATGTTTTGCTTAAAGAAATATTCACTGAATAGGGACATTCTGACATTTTTATGTTAATATCACAAAGTTCTGAATAGATATTTTTTAGGCTTATTTTTCTAAGTCTTGATTTATTTATTTGATAGACTAATCCTTGAAGGACAAGAAGCAGTTTCCTAATTCTTGGCATTTTTATTTGAAGTTCTAAGATGAAGTGTTGTTATGTTGCTTCTTTCAAAATGAATTTTCCTCGTTTTATTTGTAATCTTTCAGCTGCTTTAACACCTTAATTCCTAAGGCATGCGGACATGTCCTCAGCTCAAATTCATTCAACACTCAAATAAAACCATAACTGTTGTTTATTTTCTCTCTTGCCACCAGAATTTGCTAAATCACTCTCGATGTAAACTTTGGTGGATGTAATAAATAATTTGCAATGCATTTCCACAGAAAATAATTTACAATATATTTCTATATCTGCTTTTAATATTAGCTATATTACCTTATATATAAAAAAAGTAAAAAATATATATATATATATATATATATATATATATATATATATATATATATAGGGCATGTGCTATTAGTAATTATTTAGGGTAGGCAGCTATTGACCTTTTTGTCGTAAATCTACAAAAAAAAATATTTTGCATAATAATCTGAGTAAGCTTCATAATTTTGTCGGATTAGGTGCATATTGTGCTGCAGCTGTATTTTATTCAAGGTAGGCACATCCTTTATATATATATATATATATATATATTCATAGTTAGGTAATGAAATGTTTGGTAATCTGTATGGATAATCCCAAGGAGGATGTAATCCAGAGAGCTCAATATAAAAACAGACCAAATGTTAGTTAAATTAAAAAAAAAAACAGACCACCTTAAGGGTCCATATATATATATATATATATATATATATATATATATATATATTTCATTTCCCTGGGAATGGGATTTTTTTTCCTGGGGAAATAAAATCCATGGATCCTTTAAGGTTGTCTGTTTTTTTTAATTCAACATATATCTCATTTCACTTAGAGCAGGGTAATAATGCCACTAGGGTGCAAGAAAATACCCCCCACACACACACCTCCTAAAAATAATTTTAAAATTTTCTATGGTTTTCAATAATGTGGAAATGTTTGATAAACCATAAAGAACAAATTAATCAATCGGTTAACAAATTTCCATACATACCCTTTTCATAGATATTGTCATTATTAAAATAAGTCACAGTTATTAAACAAATAATCTTGCTAGTTACCAAAATAGCTGGCTATTGAACTAAAATTTTATTCATAATATCAATAGAGGAAAAGTTTGAACTGTTTTTTTTTTCTTTGTGATCCAATCAAAGAAATAGGTTAAAATGTTTTTTCACCTGCCTCTTCAGTCAATCTTTGTAAAGAAATTTTCTCTCTTTTTTGAACACATTGCAAATCTTTGCTATTCCACACATTTTCATCACAAAAGAACAAAATTTGAAATATTCAATTCAAAGACAACATTGATAATATATCAAGAGGGGTCAACACTTGTTACAGTTCATTTATAAATATGCAAAAAAATAAAAAAATTTTTTGTGTCGTTTCTTTTTGCAATTTTTGTTTCTTTTTGGCTTCATCTCAGCTCAATCCATTTGGTCTGAGAAAAAAAAGAAAAATGAATTTAAAATTTTGTTAATACTTTGCTATCGCTCACTATTATCTTTGTATTGAGGTGGATTAATAAGCCTGTAATATATATATATATATATATATATATAAATATATATATATATGTGTGTGGGTCTTATATTATTTTGCTCTTTTCTTTTTTTTATCTTCCTCTTTTTGTTAAGTGAATTTTATCAATTATGCTTAACTATGCCAACTTATTCTACGATGTACTTATCCATTAAAAAAAAAAAACACACACACAGTCTTCATAAAGTATCTAGAAAAATTATCGTATGAGCAATGATATAAAAAATTAATCAAAAAGCCTTTACGATGTATCACATTTTCTACTTAAAATTATACTTGAAGAATATAATATTCAATATTCACTGGTTAAAAAATATTCAGAAAATTTAAATTTTATACTTTCCTTATTACCTACATAATATATAATCATAAATATCTAGTTATTATTACAATATTAATTATTATTATATTATTTATTATTATAATTATTATTATAATAACTGTTATTAGTTTAGTATAATTATTATTGTTTATAATTATTATTATTGTAATTGATTTTCATTGTAATATTATTTATTTATTATTATTATAATTATTATTGTAATGATTTTCATTGTAATATTATTTATTATTATTATTATAATTATTATTGTAATGATTTTCATTGTAATTTATTATTTATTTATTATTATTATAATTATTATTTATTATTATTTTCATTGTATTGTAATATTTTTATTTTTATTATTTATTATTATTATAATTATTATTGTAATGATTTTCATTGTAATATTTATTTATTATTATTATTATAATTATTATTATTTAATGATTTTTATTGTAATTTTATTTATTATTATTATTATAATTATTATTGTAATGATTTTCATTTGTAATTATTAATTATTATTATTATTTTATTATAATTTTATTAATTATTAATAAATTTTCATTGTAATATTTTCATTGTTATTATTATAATTATTATTAATTATTAATGATTTTATTATTATTATTATAATTATTATTGTAATGATTTTCATTGTAATATTATTTATTATTATATAATTATAATTATTATGCTATTATAATTATAAAATGTGAAAAATATAGACAAGGGGTGTATTTTGTAATTTGTTTGTCTTTATAGGCAAACAAGTTAAAAAAATTCTTAAATACATTATAGAACAACCCGGAAATAAAGTAAGACAGTTGTAGGTGTAGTAATAAGGATGACCGAATTTGTATAAACCACAAACAGTTGAGTATTTGTACTTTAAAAATCAAATGGAGGTGAGGCTTAATCAGTCTTTGAAAATGTCATTCATGCATGATTAAGGCATTTTTGTCTTTATCTATTAGGGTTGGTATTTTGTGCTAATAGTCTTAACTATTTGGGAGTGGCTGACAGGAGATAATTTCTTTTTGTCCTTGTTATATCGCTAGCAATGAATCAAATAATGACTCAAGACAATTTGCAGATGGTGACAGAGGCAGTGAAAGCATTGTCTTGGAGTAAGCTGTTCATAGAAATTTCTTTGTTCTGAATCTTCTTACTCGGGCAGTGAATTGGATAATTCTGAATCGGCGCTCCACTACCTGATCAAAGGATTGAACTCACAACTACTAGATGATAGTAACACATATAATCAACTCCTATATCCAATATGCCACTTTTCCATCTTTTAGAATGAACAATAACTGATATCATGGAGACAAAATATTTACAATAATGAACCGATAGATGTCCTGTATCAGTGATCACCTGATGATAACCAGAGGGTACCTTGTTGAAATGTTGTCCATAGTAACATCTGTATCAGCATGGCCAGGGTAAAGGTCACATGCCCTGCCAATGTTTAATAAGGCCCCCCCCCAACTCTCGACTTTCATAAGTTAGTATTCATATTAAATACAAATTTTTATTCTAACCTAATTATATGCAATAATAGATCATATGTAATATAGGTGAATATTTCAACTAGAAAAATTGGAAATAAATGCTTATATATATATATATATATATATATATATAAAAAGAAAGAACAGCAAGATATATAATCCGTGTTCTTATAGATATTTTTATTTTTACAAAGTAGTGCTCAATGTAAATTTACAGACCATTAATATTATAAATTAATTGATTTAAAATGTTTTTTTTTAAACATGGTTAGAACTGTGTAGCGAAAAAAAAAACTATATTTTAAATCAATTTATATATATATATATATATATATATATATGTGTGTGTGTGTATTGAAATACAGCTTAGAGACCTGTTATAATAGATCATTACATTTTAAATCAATGTTTTTCAGCAATTTTTAACATCAACTTGAGATTTTTCTTGTTAAATAGTTGAATAATGTTACACATTCAACATTATGGATAAAAAAATATTGAATTTTATATTGTGTTCTTGTTTTACTTTGTTTAGCAAAACAAATTCATGAATTCTGACAGAAAAGTCTCCAGAATTATGTCAAAATCTATGAAAATGTTTAATAGTCAGTCGTGCTTAGTTTAATTTGTAACATATACAAATGTAGGTAGGAAAAAAAAACAAATGCTGATAAGACAGCAAAGGTTACAATGCACTGCCAGCATACTACCCCCAACCACCTGACTGAGCTCCTTGAGTGGGGCTCAGTCGGGTGGTTCAAGGGTAGTATGCACCAGCCTTGGATATCAATCAAGATGAAAACAGTTTGAAATAATTGAAATAAATTGTTATAAATTAACCCAGGTAGATGCTCAATGCCTTGAAATATTTGCCTACCTGCTTGACGTCTACAAAACATTTGATTAGATAAATGGCTCTTGAGGTAAATGATGGAACACATAGCCACTCGTTTATATAGGTACAGTAGTAGGAGTGACATAATGAAACTGACTATTTTCGCAGTTTCACTCTGATAGATATGCAATTCTTGATTGAACTTGATCATTTAGCATTTAACATGCTCAAACCTGCCCTGTAAATATTGGCTCTTCAAGTCTTACTGGTTGTGGTTCAAGTCTCACTGGTTTGTGTGACTTTCTGCAATGATGTCGTCATATGCATTGCGCAGACTAAACATTGAGAGTTGGTATTTACAGGGCTGGTTTCAACAGATTGAATAATAAAAGGTTAATAGTATTGACAATTGTGCACATGGTCTTCCAAGATTTTCCTGTTTTCAACATGAGTTATGCACAAATATTTGAATATTATTCTGTGGCATTTAAAAACTGATTAATGGCTGAGAAAATGTACAAGCTGCTTTTGAAGCAGCACACAGATTGGGAAAGTTTTTGGCACATGTTAAAAAAAAAATTAAATTGATCTCTATTTTGTCTGTAATCTTGGAGCCATTATGAAGGAATTGGTCAAATTTTCTCTTGGACTTCCCCCCCAAAACAACACCCTCCTGGGCAATATTTTATATGAGTGATTAACAAAGATGTGAAAATAAACAACAGATTTTTCAGAATTAACCTAACCTTCTTAAAAACTTTCCTTAAAACTAGGTTCCCTGATCACTACAATCTTAATCTAGGGTTAACTGTTATCTTCCCGACATATCCTAATAAACTGTGACCCTTACCTCTTACTTTGTAACTCTTTACCTTGAGTCTTGTACATGGTGAACATTATAAAAAAAAAAAAAAAAAAAAAAAGTTAGTTCTGCTATTTACCCATAGTTGGGGGGAGAAGAGGAGGATTCATACCTTTCCCAAGGGTATTAGCATGTAAGTGAATATAATAGATTTGACCGGAATTTGAATTTGGCTCTCTAATTCCTCAATCCGAGCCGCTATCTGTTTCTCTTATTACGAAGTCCTAAAGGGCAAAACACATCACCCGAAAATCTTTTCCGGTTTGTCAGTTTTTCCCTTAAAATTGTTCTTGATATATAAAAATATATATATATCGTTCCCCTGCCCACATGCACACACACATATATATACACATACACACAATGTGTTTTACATATCATACACCACCTTTCCGTTTTGTTTGGACAATTGTGTCATTGCTGCCTCACCCATCACATACCTGGACCTCGCCCATTTTGTATTAACACTAGTATTAACTTACTGATTTCATTACCTTCCTGTCTCCTTCCTTCCTTCCGTTATCCAATTATAATCTAAAGCTGGACACTCCCTTCAATTCCCTCCCACCATTAGTGTCCTTTTTGTTTTGTTTGTGTGTTGTTTTTTGTTTCTTTTTTTTTCTGAAACTGAGATAAGTATAGAGGGGTACTTATATAATCTGATGAGGGAGCGGAAAAAGATCGTTTGTGTAGAGGGGTCGAAGAAGAGGGGGGAGCTTTTGGCTAGCAGTTGTTTACCTGTTTCTCTTGTAAGTACAACAGTTGCATTTAGTAGCAGAGGTGCGTTCTAGTTTGATTTAGCTGTTGTTTCAGCGCATATGAATTCTGTAGGATGGTGAAAAGGAGAAAAAAAAAACACGCCTGCTGACTTGAAGCATTCGTTCATTAATGAATTAACAGGTGGAATGAAAGCTTCTTATTTTTTAGATTGAAAGAATTATGCGAAAGAATAAAAAGAAAATCTAAAGAAACTTAATTTTAGAGACACCTGTAAACGAATGATTTTGCGACGTTAACTAATTATTTTTCTTTACACAAAAAAAACATAACTTTTTTTTTCTTTTCTTTTTTTTTTTTTTATGAACTATTGATTGAGATTGTTCAAAAGCTAAAGTTATCAACACAAAATCAAACAGGTGCTGAGGTGTTTTCAGTCCATGGCGAAAGGTGGTCAGAAAAATCTATCTCCTTCACCATGAAGCAACGTGGTCTATTGCAACAAGTTCTATTCTCCCTTCCTCTCACTTTATATTTTTAGCTTTGTGAAATAAATTTTAATTATTGATGTAATTGTGGGCTATTTGGAAAGCAGCCATCAAATTTTAAGCTATACAAGATTTAAAGAATCTTTTCTCTGGAAAGTTAATTTTTTTTTTTTTTTTCTATCACACCAACTTTCCTGATCTAGCGCAAGTGCACAAAAATGGTGAGTTAGTTCATTGATTGATTCAAAAGAAACTTGATATTTTTCTGGTCACCCACTCCAACTCAAAGTGTAAATTAAAAGATTTCTTGGCATGCATTGATATGCGGCCTCTAAGATAAATTTTATCTGAGATACAATGTCACTTTTTGGTGTCTTCTACCCATCTCCTCAGTCATCCACTACTACAAAATATCAGGGACCATAATTTCTAGGAATTACAGGTATATGTTATTGATATTAATGATAATTGTAGAGACATACACAATGCTTTATGTAGTGGGTTGGCGAAAAAAAATGCATTCAGTTGTTAAGTAGATTTTCTACTTAATAAGCGAAAAAAATTTCTGGCCAGTTCTCTCTCTCTCCCTTTTCTCTCTCTCTCCCTTTTCTCTCTCTCTCCCTTTTCTCTCTCTCTCCCTTTTCTCTCTCTCTCCCTTTTCTCTCTCTCTCCCTTTTCTCTCTCTCCTCCATCTCAAACAACAATCCCATGGATATTTCATAATAAGAAAAGACCACATAACTTATTTGAAGCGCCCCGTAGACTCGAAAGAAAGAATTTTATTCTTATTGTTCATCCCTCACTCGTCGTACTTACCAAAACCAAGGAGTGTCATTACTGAAATAATGTAAAAAAACATTCTCCTTCTTCCAAATATTCTTCTCCTCGCACTCCAACTATTTCAATTTCATTCACCATCCTTCAAACATCTTACCTATGTGTGTGTGTGTGTGTGTGTGTATGATAGCCACAAATAAAAACAATCCTGTAGAAAAACCTACCTTTCTTTCCATTAACCAATCATCTTTTACTTCACAACTACTTACCTGTTCTTTCTTTCTTTTCTTCCTTCCTTTCTCTCTATCTCTCTGTGTGTGGACGTACTTAGATGTGTGTGGGGGGTCTCTATGCATAACTTAGATAGTTCTGTCTTCGTCTCCTTCATTCTCCCTGTCTCGGTCAGGCAAGGTTGGATGGTCTGCTGGTGGTTGTTTCGTTAAGGGGTCCTGTCAACTAAAAATTTTTGAAAATATAAAACACAGGGAGAGCAACTTTTTTTCTTTTTTTTTTCCTTTTTTTTTTTTACCGTAATTTTCACATCCGGGAAACCCCTTATTCTTTCTTCTTGGGCTTAAAAAGTTAACGCATAAAAACATACAGTCTGGTCTTTTTCGTCAAGTTAAAAAAAAAAAAAAAAAAAAAACAATCTCACCGGACGACGGAATATATATCAACATTCAACATGCATCTATATTCGGTAATTAATTACATTATTTTTCTCTCTCTCTCTCTCTCTTTCTTTTTTTATGGTATATCTGAGTCTGACTCAAACTAATTTACGCAATGTGAGAACACATTTTAAAAAAAACATACAAACTTTTTCTTTTTATGATGCATATTGACCACATATTGTAAAAACGTTAGGGATTTTTCTGCTGTTCTAAATAGTATTTAGAGAGCCTCACCAACCTAGTATCGACGTATAATATAGCTAAAATAAATTCATCTTTTTTTTTCTTTCAGTTAAAAATGAGTTTTAATTAATGTTCAGCCGCTTCACTTCTTTGCTCTAACCATCAAGCTAAACACCATCACGGGATGATTTTTTTTTTTTTTTTTTTTTTCGTTGATTTTTGAAGATGTTTTTTTATAATTTATTTGAATTTCGCTTTTAAATATTCGGGTTGTATATTTGATTATGTACTGATTTTTCTTTCTTTTCTTTTTTTTTTAAATCCTGAAAAATAAAATTGAAATATCAAAATTTAAATTATAGGTCTATATTGGAAATGAAGAAATTGAAAAAATAATCTTTAGTTTAAGAAGAGGAAGATACTGAAATTATTAAATTTAATTTATTTTTTTTTTTTTTTTTTTTTTTTTTAATGAACAAAATTACTGCTTTAACTACTGCAAGAAGCTTACTAAATGTGTGTAAATTTCATGTATTTTCACATTGTAATGTAAACAATAATAGACATTCCTGAAGTTCTTCGTACCACGTGGACTCGTTTAGTAATTTTATTTACCGTAGCGTATCATGCGACCTATGAAGAACTAATTTGACTACAGTGAGTAAATAAATGAATATATAGTTAGGCCAAGGGAGTAGCCAGGGACAGCAGTACATTCGCTAATTTTATATTTCCTGTATGATACGACCCCCTAAAAACTAGCTTTAAAATTAGGTCTTCAAAAGTTGCATGCTACGCGAATATATATATATATATATATATATATATATATAATATATCATATGTATTACTTGGTTTTCTGTTTCCTTTTGTCGTGAAGAAAGTATTATCCGTGTAGTGTTGTCTATTTAGACAAAAGTTAACTAAAATCTCAATCGGTATCCGTTTTTCTTTGATGTCCATCGGGTTAAATTTGTTGTTTATAGTGATTTCTTGTAAGTTAATTACACGAGTAAAAATGAACAATTTTTTTTTCTCACTCTCACGAAACTTATTTTCATGACTGGAACTTCGAAATTGTTACTATATTGAGGGGGTAGAAATATGCGAATGCCAGTGTACCCATCATGACACCCAGGCTGATAAGGATACACCAGGCACGTGTACATCATAGCCACATGTGCGCGATGTGGGGGCAGGTTTCGATAAAAGCACCGAATAACCTTACAGGTGAAGCTCGAGTTAGAAATAGCTTCTGGTCAGGTAAACCCAGTCCACTCAGATTAAGGGTGTTCCCAGGTATCGAGAAGTGGTTCCCAACTCGCTTTGGCTACACTATCCTTCAAACTTCTTAAAAAAAAAAAAAAAAAAAAAAAAGAA
Organism: Acanthosepion pharaonis; assembly: GCA_903632075.3. NCBI lineage: Eukaryota > Metazoa > Mollusca > Cephalopoda > Sepiida > Sepiidae > Acanthosepion > Acanthosepion pharaonis. Next base: position 3,308,669 of record CAHIKZ030001147.1, read on the forward strand.
TTGGCATCTGGCTATGATAATCGGTCACTAGTGCCACTGATAAACAGAGATGCACAGTGCATAAGTGACAAGGTACATTTGTGGTACTGAACAGGATATTTAGTGTACTGTAGTCCATCCAAATTCAAGAAGACAAAACCTGTAACACTTACAATTAGGATCAGAAGCTACGAAAGCCATAGTGTATCAGAACATTTAAATGTATTATTATTGAAAGATGGATAGTGGCTCGTATTGAGGAATCGGAGAACAGAGTTCGAATTCCAGTCGAGTTCGTTACATTCTCTTATTCTTGGAGAACAACAACTCTGAATTCAAAACCGACTACACCCCTGAAGACATGATCAGGAAGGGATTCCTCCAAAAAGTGGAAAGGTCTTAGGTCTGTATCCGTTCCAATGTGGTTTCATCCCTGGTGGTGATGTTACTACTACCTTTTGATTTCTGTAGTGTTGTATACTCATTTCCTTCCGGGTCCCAACCAGAGATCTAAGGTCAGAAACTGCATCATGACATTTTCTACTGAACATTTTTTTTTTTTTAAACAAATAAAAATAAAACTACCTACAGTTTGAATTGGCATGTACCAGAGGATAGTTACATCGTTATTTTGGGAAACTTTGTCTGGTTGGTGCTCATACCATCTCTCAGTGGTTTCGATTTTGTGCTTCTTGCATATCTTCCAGTGCACATATGTCACTACACATGTCTGTGGGTATATACATTTTTTTTTTTTTTTTGCTAATTCCGGACATCCTTAGATGACATGGCCGAGAGTTTTATCATACTTTCCGCAGATCCTGTATTTCGTGCTTGATTATTGGACTGATAGGATCTGGTTGCAAAACTTTGGTCCCGAGTTGCAATAATTATGCTTTCCGTCTCAGTTTTAGCCCAATGCTTTTCAGCGACTGATGTGTTTTCTGTTTGTTCACATCTGCTTCTTTCGTTCTTTTTAGGTATTTGTTATGCAACGCTCTGTTCCCCGCCCCACACACACACACCTTTTTTTTTGTAATTTCATTTGGCCAAGTTGTTTTGCTTTCTTTCGTTTTTTGTTGGTAGGGTTTCGGGTATATATTATTAACAAGAAGCTCTTCGGCTGCAATAAATAGTTTTAATCCCCTTCCTGAAAATATTTCCCGTTTGAAGTGGATTAAGAAGGGAAAAAAAAGATTACTCCCTCCCACACACACACTGGTTACATCTAACGTGTATTTTTCTATTCTTTTCTGTTTCTCCCCCACTTTTGTTAATGTATTTATTTAACATTATCTCCCTGATCTTAGAATTTCCCACAAGAAAGATATATTGTTAATCTGAAGTGATAATTCAATTTTAAATTTAATCAGGAAAAAAATATTCATCAATTTTTCATGGCGTGAATTTCATCATAAACCTATTTATTCGAACTGTCTTCATCTCGATTGTTGCAGTAAAAACGTTTCGACTGTTGTGCTCACTGGCCTTCTTCATGGAAGAATCTTCAAGTACTTGTTTTTGGTAACTCTTAGAATTTCGAAGTAAACCTTTTATTTATTGCCGCGAGGTGGGGGCATGTTCATATCCCAATGTCCATGTTGTTAGGGAATTATCTCGTATTAGTTAATTCGTTTTGTGATACTTCGTCTGTTCGTATGAACCTCACTGCGTGATTTAAATAGCGAAAAATGCCTTCCAAAAGCTAAGCAAAGTATTAAGCAACAGGCAAAATTCGTTAGAAAAAAGGAGGAAACTTGAGTCAACAGAAATGTTGTTCTACAGAAGGATGCTGAGAATACCATGGATTGAACATGTGAGTAACGAGGAAATTTTAAAGAAAATGAAGACAAAAAGAACGATTATACTTCGAACCAGAAAGAGACGGTTAATTTTTAGAGCACATAATGAGGAAAGAGGGCTTGGTAAATTTGATACTCACAGGACATATTGAAGGACAGAGGGTGTGTAAATGGATGGCAGATCAGAGAGTTGGAAGGATAGGAGAAAGATAAAAATTACTCATATCTCTCTCTCCCTTCCTCTCTCTCTCCTTCACTCTCTCTCTCCTTCCTCTCTCTCTCCCTTCACCTCTCTCTCTCCCTTCTCTCTCTCTCTCTCTCTCTCTCTCTCTCTCTTCTCTCTCTTCTCTCTTCTCTCTCTCTCTCTCTTCTCTCTCTTCTCTCTTCTCTCTTCTCTCTCTCTCTCATATATATATATATATATATATATATATATATATATATATATATATATATATCTTGCATTTTTTAACATAAAATCTAGGATACTACTCTGTGGGAAATTGAATGACTGTAATCATTGCCCTCTCCAAATGGTTATATCGCCACTTCTTCTTAATACGCTTTTTAAATGATGATAATAAAATAATAAATCATTGAAACCATCATCAGATTTTCACTGCCGTTTCTCACGTCGTCTTTCACAATGAATTTCTAAATGTATCAGATATTCGTTTTCAAGTCGGACTTTCATGTAAACACAAGAAAATGTTTAAAAATACTTGCGCATGCGTAAAGTGGAAATCTTTGCGACATTATTTACTCCTGGGGGCTTATATATGGTGGGATCCTCTGAGAAAAAAAAACACATTCAAATCAGTATAATATCGTATTTGTGTTTTATTGAAAATGACTGGCGTAATGTGTTTTCTTTTACTGATTATTGTATATTCCTGCAACTTTTTTGTTCATTTGAATAATATTGATTGATTAATCATTGATTAATAAAGATGGCGCGGATCAATAAAGTTAAGGGCTAAGGCTAAAGCTCTCGGTGATTAATAACAATTAAAAAATTAAGATGAAAGTAAATACTGGTCAAAATTCATAATTGTTGTCAATGTTTCAGCTTATAAACAAATAAGATTAAAATATATTTAGCAACTAAATATAAAATTAATTTTTAAAAGAGCAATAAAAAAAGACACTGGTTATTTTCCTTTCAAAAATTCAGGACGTTACAGCTGCTTTCGTTTTTTTTTTTTTTTTTGTTTGTTTGTTTGTTTTTGTAATTCAATCCCCGAAAGCTAAAAATATCAGACAATCATGTTGATTGGTCCAGATGCTTGTATTTGAATCATATCAACAATTTACACTCATCCAAGATATATCCTGTTTTCTATTTTTTCACTTGAAGTCAACATCATTTCGCTTAAGATTTTGTCCTTGACTTTTTGTTCATACAATATTTACTCTATTTTGTTCACTCGAAACTGTTGTCGTCCATTTGTCGTTCCAAATATTGCTTTATAATGTTTCAGGTATGTTTTGAAACCATTTTGCTATATTTTCTAAATTATATAAATAGTTCTTTTTTTTTTTTTTATACTAAAATTATTTTCAATGCGTTTCTATTGTAAACAATGCATTTGCATTACGTACATAATAGCTCTATTGTTAATTTCAGGTTACTTACTGATAATCACTATCAATTATTCCATTCATTTTATACGGGGATATTAAATCATAAATTTATCCTATAATGCTTTTAGGGTCCCTTCTGGATTGGGCCAAGAAATTTTTTATACATTCTCTCATTTTGATTGGTAAAAAGTTGAGAAGGGAAACTGAATTCAAAACCGTGAAGAAAACAACCGGGAAATCATTCCACTAACTTTTTCAAGATAACGAAAAGGAAACTGTAAAGAGACATAATCGCCGCCATCTTAAATATATTTATTACTGTATATAATGTACAATAATTGTAGCACATGGCCGAAAGGACAAGGGGGGGGAGGCTGGTCTTCGCTAACTATCCTATCCCTCGTTAACCTCCATCTTAAAGAAGCTGAACACTTCAGAGTGGTATTAAGTAATTTGTGGAAAGGGTTAACATTTTAATGTAACTAACAAATTTTTTTGATGGCGGACTGACTGCTTTGTTGTTTGTTTGCTTCTTTTTTTTTTTTTTTTTTTTTTTTTTTTTTCTTCTTTTTCAAGAACCAAAGTGATGTTTGTGTAGTAGGGAAGATTCCTTTGTCTATATCCTGTTATTTGAAATCCTGCCTACCACACAGACGTCGCATTTGTTCTTGAAAATGGCTGGGGCGGTCGAAAGGACTTGATCCAAACAATATCAAAACTTCGTACAGTTTATCCACAATTTTGATCCCAATACACACTGCCTTCTTCGAAAAAATGGAAAAATGCAATAACATTTAAAACAGGCGGAACTTGTCGTTTCTTTTTAATCCGACTTAACTAGATGAATACTTGCCGTCTAAATATACCTTATTGTGTACTGAATGTGGCCGTCTCTGCTTATCGGGGACAGGTCTCTTCGGCCACAAATGTGAACACAGAAACAACCCAATCTAATAACTTGATACCCAGGAAGACTTCGTGCAGTATTTGTAACAAAGTGTGTACGTCAGCAAAGTGGACTCACCCGATACTATAAAATTCGATATCCATATAACCCGGTTGATGTCAGAAGAATCGCCTTGTTTGGCTCAATGTGGAATGGCTTACAAGTTACTTGCGAGCCATTTAAGTCATCATCAGCGACATGGAATTCGTCCCTAGAATGTTCGCTTGGAAGTAACGAGACTTCGGGATGGGGTCTTACTACTTCGTCACGAGTCGACTTATATATATATATATATATATATATATATATGAGAGAGAGAGAGAGAGAACAATAAAAAATATTAAAAAAAAAATTAAAATTTTCAGACACACTGGGGTGTATACTAATGTTTTTTGTTTTTTTTATTTCAATTAGGTTCTTCGGCCAGCATGGCCATCACGAGGAGAAAAAAATCCCTGCTTGTTAGTAGCAGTGAACTACAGGAGCGAATGACTGTTTCTGAAGAAAGTGAACTTTATCTGTAGTTTTCTTTTTTTTTTTTTTTTTTTTTTTTTTTTTTGTCGTTAATTTTGGTCAGGCCTTGTGTTGTCAAACGGCCACTTTGAAGTTGTTTTTAAGATAGAGAATGGCAGATTCTTGACTAAGTATTTCTTCCTTGGTTGTTGTGAATGGGAAGTGTGTTAAGTGTATGTTACCTTTGTTCTTTGAGAGTGTGTATGATGTGTATATATTTGTGTGTGTGTATAGTATAGTTAGGGAGCAACCTTTCTTCCAGACATGTTTCGTTAAAGATGATAGAGAAGTATAAATTGTCCGTAGCTATTTTCGAGGGATTTGCTGTCAATTGCTGATTTCTTTTAACCGTTGTCTTTAAAGTGCAATTCTGTGATAGTAGGGTCTATTCTGAGCTACTCAAAAGAACGTGGCTGGAATTCAAATTAGCGCTCATCTATTTTCTCCTTTCACCAAATGGGGCGGGGGCGGGGATCAAGAATACGAGAAAAATTCAATAAAAAAAAAAAAAATTAATAAATTTTCCTCGTCTGTCATATTCAACAAAATACGCACAATCATTTATATATATATATATATATATATATATATATATATATATATATATATATATGCGCGGTACTTATTAGAAAGCGCTCAATATCAGAAGTTCTGAAATTATTTGATTTTTGCAAGAATTTCCAAATCAATGTGCAAAAAAAAGATTCTAAAATTTCTTATGCTAATCTTTGCCCCCCACCCCCGCTGACGCAAGAAAAACAAGACTTTTGACCAAAATGTCGAACGTGCTAAAAAAGATTAGAAAATATGATTAAATAAAAAATAATACTTTGATCTTTCCTCTTAATGTTTGTCATTAAGAGGAAAGATCAAAGTATTATTTTTTTTTACGGCGATATTAAATCATAAATTTATGCTATAATGCTTTTAAGGTCCCTTCTGGATTGGATTGTTTCAACAATAAAACTTTTTTATCAAGTTTGGGGCATGTTTGTTTATTTATTTATTTATTTATTTTCATCTTCATCATTCCAAAAGCTGGGCAAAGTATTGAAAGACGGGGATTTCTTTGATAACGAAGAAAAGAATACTGAGGTGTTACGTGACATCTGTCCTTCTTTACGGCAGCGAATGTTGGACGAGACGAGACTCGAGGCAACGGAGATGTGGTTCTACAGAAGGATGCTAAGTATCTCATGGATCGAGCGTGTGAGCAACGATGAGGTCTTAGAGAGGTTGCACACAAGGAGGTTTATACTTAATATCAGGAAGAGGCAGCTGAAGTTTCTGGGACGCATAATGAGGAAGGAGGGCCTGGAGAATCTGATACTCATGGGTCGAAAAGAGGGAAAGAGCGAAAAATGTATGACATACCTAGCGGCCTTAAGCAAGTGGCTGACAGAACGTGGTCTGGGGGAGGTGGCAGAGGGAAGGAACTTGTTGAGAGCTGCAAGGGATAGAAGGAGGTGGAGAGCCATGATCGCTTATGCCCTGAAAGGACACAGCAC
>CAHIKZ030001147.1:3320000-3395000 GCA_903632075.3 Acanthosepion pharaonis
TTTCTTTCGCTTTTCAATATATTTTTTTCTTTCTTTCGCTTTTCAATATATTTTTTTTTCTTTCTTTCGCTTTTCAATATATTTTTTTTTCTTTCTTTCTCTCTCTAACAGTATGTATCGTGTCTATTTGGCTGCTCACTCGAGCAAACTTAATAAAGAAATTTTGCTCTCCGGCAGTGTTTGAACCTGCGCGCCCACTCTTAGAAGAAAACACCGTCTGATCAAGTGTGCTTTAGATGCCTCGGACACAGGGAGCAAATGTTTCTATTTACCTTTTCACGAAATGCACATCTCGTTGTTCAGTTATTCTCAAAAGCCCATATCTGCTTGGTTTCATATCCGAAACGTAAACAAAGTAATTTCTAAAGAATTAATGTATTTATTTTTAATTCAACATTTTTAGAATTTCAAACATTCATTTCTTTTTTTTTTTTTTTTTTTTTTTTTTCTGGATTAACAAAGGAAAGTAATAAATCGGAAGGGACTTCCACGGGTGGAAATGGCAGTTGCATTTTTAGCTATTTCAAAAACAGTAAAACCGTGAGACCTAGTTACCATTCTTAAATTCATGTAGGTACCAGGCAAGAATAAACTTCTTAAAAGACAGAGGGAATCCACGTCATGTCGGTGAAAAAGTGACTGAAGTTAGAATAATTAAACTATTAATTATAATTTACATTTCATGCTAGTGTATCGAAAAAACATTTTCACATTTTGAAAAGTACAAGAGAACTTAAATTTTGGTCTTCTTCCAACCATATAGCAATTTAACAGTCTAATATAAACATACACACAGCCAAAGATATACTAAGAAGATCTTGACTTGACCTTGGTTGGGTTTTGAAGTATGTTAAGCAGTAACTTTTATTACTTCCTCGTGTGTCTTTTCTATAATAAAAAGGCTTAAACACTAATATTCCATGGAATATTAGTGTTTAAGCCTTTTTATTATATCCTTACTCTGTCCTGGACATTGAGTTCTACCTGGATTCTATCCTCTTGGAATTTTTTATTAAAAAAATGTATGTGTATGCACTTATGTATATATATTTTGCATATGTATGTGTATATTTACCACTAATATTATCTCTCTCTGTTTTTCTCTCTCTCTCTCATATATATATATATATATATATATATATATATATAGCATATTTTCATTCAACCCCCTTGTTTAGTTAACTTATTTTAGTTTTTAATCCTTTCAAGTTCACAAATGACTGTAGAAAAATGATTTAAGAAAAATTCCAAAATTTTCTTTCAAATAATTTTTATTATTCCAAGTACTTTCAATTTCATTTCAAATCATCTTCAGGGAGTTGCATATCTATGGATGTGATGCGTTAACACTGTACATTCAAAATGGTCTCTAGTATTGTTGTAATTAAAGAATTGAGACTTGAAAAAGGATCCAGGCATTCAAAAACAAATACTTGAGAAAACTCCTCCACAAAACCAACGACTCTATATGGAGCAAGATCTAAAGACACATGGGAGAACAGGATTATCTCCCTTGCCACTATTGATTTATTGATTTGCTTTTTACAGCTTATCAACCTTTTGTAGGTTATTTAAAGCCAGGAAATATTTTTAGATAGCTTTTTTTTCTTTTTTATAGTGGAACACACCTATTCTATAGTTAATAGACTGTCCCACCTATAATAAGTAGGAGTAGTAAGAGTAACGAGGAGTCGCTCAGTGATACAGTTACTCGAATACTAAACTATCAGCGACCACAACTAGATTACTCTGCGTTATACCTCTTATATCAAGTTCCTAACGTTTTGTACATCGAACCTATTTTAGGATCGACTTAGTACAAATACAAGCCTCCACTGTGAAATCACTCCATAACACTTTAAATAGTAATCATTTAATGATACGCAGGTGGATTCATGCCTTCCCAAGGGTATTTACATTGAATTGTAACTCAGCCCTCCAATTTTCAATTCTGAGCTGTTATCCATTACACCATCTGCACCTCCCAGCTTAGACCACCTAGTATTCCCAAACAGTCACCCATCTAGGTACTGACCAAGCTCGATGTTGCTTAACTTCACTGATTGCATGAGAACTGGTGTTTCAACATGGCATGGCCATAAGCCTTGCCACTATTAAACATCTGAGGATGGCATGGTTTGGCCATATTACATGGTATGCAACCTCTGCAAGACCACTGTTGAAGGTGGACGCAAGCAGGGTTGGCAACACAAGAGTTGATCAGGCATGACAACAATGGAACTCTTGAAAACTCTTGAATAACAGATCATCATGGAGAAGGTTGTCTGTTTCTTCTGCTCTTAGATCCCACCCTGAGGATTGATGCAGTCAAGGGACTGATGATGATGAATTAAACAATAGCCCTTAATTTTTGACCAACCCTCATCATACAGCCCCCCCACCCCCAGTGAAGATCATACAGCCCCACCCCCAGTGAAGATCATACAGCCCCCACCCCCAATGAAGATCAGCCCCCCCCCCAATGAAGACCACAGCCCCACCCCCAATGAAGATCATACAGCCCCCCACCCCAATGAAGATCATACAGCCCCCACCCCCAATGAAGATACAGCCCCACCCCCAATGAAGATCATACACCCCCACCCCCAATGAAGATCGCCTGGCCCCCCACCCCCAATGAAGATCATACAGCCCCCCACCCCCAATGAAGATCATACAGCCCCCCCCCCCAATGAAGATCATACAGCCCCCACCCCCAATGAAGATCATACAGCCCCCCACCCCAATGAAGATCATACAGCCCCACCCCAATGAAGATCATACAGCCCCACCCCCAATGAAGATAAAAAAAAGAACGGTAAAACAATATGTTTGGTTGTCCTGGCAACTTAAGGAAAGCTAATATGCTTATAATTTACGTTTTAAAAGAACGGGTGAATATTCTCAATGATCAAACAATATTCATAGAATTGCACACAAATGTGTGAAATGTTTCGGTTCAGGATTATCCAGGTAGAAAGTTTAAAGCTGTCATTTAATCTCATTCTTTCCAGCATAAAAGATGTACTTAACTATGACTCAATGTTTGAAATATTCTTTTTCTAGAAGCCACAGACAAAAGTAGTTTTGTAAGGATTTAGGTCCCGCGTGTCAGGTTGGTTTAGGCCAGCTGCAAATCCACTTAAGTGGCACACACTACAACTTTTTTTTTAATCCCATCTTTAATACCCTTACTTTATTGGTTAATTTCTGTGGCAAGTTTCCTTTTCTTTCATGGTTTTCATGCAACCATTTCCCAATTAAGAGTTCATCTTGACATAGTGAATTTTACATTGGCCTTGAATTCCTTTCAATCACACATATACACGAGATATATATATAATATATATATAGTATTTACATTAGTCGGACTATTGTCCCCTCATCTTTGTCGCCATATTTGTCACAACGTTTATTTTATGCGCTCCGCCTTCTTCAGGTGGTTGGAATTTCGAACTGAACCCTTTATTTCGATCACTGGGATAGACTGTTCTAGTTCCACGTGCCATGTTTGATGGATGTCAGTTATCAGTTATCTCCTGCTAATTTTCCCTCTGAAAGTTCTCCACTGCCTTAACCAGGAATTGAACTCACCTTCTTTGGGTCTGTCACTGGATCTAACTAACGCCTTTATCCACTGTGCCATGTGTCCTTGAGGACATCCATCAAACATGGCACGTGGAACTAGAACAGTCTACCCCAGTGATCGAAATAAATGGTTCAGTTGAAATTCCAACCACCTGAAGAAGGCGGAGCATACAACAGCCAAACGTTGTGACAAATATGGCGACAAAGATGAGGACAATAGTCCAACTAATGTAAATACTGTACAGAATACCTCATCTCAGAAATATATATATATATATATATATATATATATATATATATATATATATATATATATATATATAATATGAGTAAAAGCTAAAGCTTAAAATATAAAATTAACTGATAGGCTCAATGCCAAAATCAACAAATCCTAAATATAATAATACCAAATCTGTTACTCAGGGTTTCATGCAATGGCAGTCATCCACCTGTTGATTGCTATTGCATGAACCTTCCTCTATGGTATCTAGACTTTATGCATTTAAGTGCAGTACTAGATTGACAGCTAGGTCTCATTATTTTACAGTTGAAATGGCTAGATGGAACTGTAAGTTCTATGCTTAAGAGTTTCTTATACTTCTCACTTGCAGAAATCCCTTCTGGCTTTTTGCTTCCCAATCAACTTTGATCTTCAGAAATTTGAATGCAATGTCAATCATTATCATCTGTCTTCTCAATTCTTCTTTTATTGTTCTCTCTCCTTAATAGTCATTTTTTTTTTCCTTGTATTCTCTAACACTCTGTAAACCCTTACATCTTAGTGGCTTTACTGCCTTGCTTGGGGTGAAATGATTTAACAAAAAAATGAAAAATTATGTCTCAAATACACTGTTTGTCCCAGCATTGCTTTAAAAAGCCTAACTAATCATTGCAAACAATTGTTGTGTCATTCCCAGAATAACAGGATGACCTTAATCTTGAGTCCTGCTTAAATCACTTGTTGAGTACAAGTAAATCTCTGGACCTCTGAAATTTGTTTGACGTGGTCAATTAGTCTTGGATTTTGGCAGTGATGCCTTCATTCTTTGGTACCAATTGACTGCTCAGATCCTAAAACCCAATTGTGACTGTTGCTCTCGCATACATCAAAGGCTTTCAACAAAAGAATGTAATCCATCATCACTGCTTGTAAAAAATTTTTTTTTTTTTTTTTTTTTTTTTTCAATTTCCCAAAAGAATTATCTGCAGTTTTGACAAGGCACCTCGTCCTGGTTATGTTTAGACACAACCTAAGAGGACATCTTTTAAAACAATTTGAGAAGTTTGATGTTCATCTCTTTTGAAATGTCTTTTTGTTTCATTTGGCAGACAAATACTTAAAGAAGATATAGTTAGGCAAGGGAATTGAGGTGTGTGTGTGTCTCTCTCTCTCTCACTCACAAACACACTCACACACACACACACACACACACAGAAATACCCAAAAGTTCTCAGCCTGACCAGCTTTCCCAAATATGAATAAATGATCCAATATCATTTATCGTTGCCCTTTGATAAGTATCAATTATTATTTCTCTTTTCTCTACCATATTTTTTAATCGATTCACCCCAAGCAAGGCAATAATTCCACTAAGACGCAAGTGACTGATGGGGATGAAAGGGAATGTAAAAACTTTTGAAGGAATCAGAAACCAAATCCTAAACAGGAATCAAGGGATAACCCCCTACTCCTGTTTAAAATAGTCAGGGAAGAGTGTGAACCAAACAATATTTACTCCTGTTACTAATTTAATGTATATTTGTTTAAAATTTCATATATTCATAGGGGAATAATGTGCAATGTCAGAGATTGAGCATTTATAATTTCCAAGCAAGCTTGACTTCTAGGGTAGCTAGACAATCGCTGTCACATACACCTGCTCAGGTACATTTGTGTTTGTTCAACACCCACTTGTGAGTGAAATTGCATTCTAGAGTTCATGGAAAACTTTTTCACATCAAAATCAGCAGAATTTCACTCAAAAGATATTGAAGATCTGCCTGATAAGCCACAAAAAGTTATATACAAATAATGGTGAATATGTAATTAAATGAAACATAATTGTATTTCCTTTTTAAGAATAAAGTTGATAACCAAAAACAATGGAAACTATTCTAAACTCAACCTAATACATTTATAATTAGATGTGTGGGCAGTGTGAAAAATAGAAGATCCAAGTTCAAGTTGAGTTTGTTACATTGAAAGGAAAGTAGACATGGTATAGTGTTGTAACCTAGAAAAGGTTACTGAATAGAATAATCAAATGCAGGTTGGCAATGAACAATAATACTTAGGACACGAACAACACATATAAGATTCGCTAGCAGTGCATAGAAGTAGTCAACTGCTAGAAGTGAGTCAAGTGAATTCCACAATGAATCTCCAACTGCAGACCAACATACAGTATCTACTACTGTATTTACATGAATGGGGACATACCCATTATCGTCCGTAGCTATGCTACAACATATAGAAATGAAAGAGGAAAGGTAGAGGGTAAGCAAGAAAGCTAGAGAAAAATGAAAAGAGAGTGAAAGAAAAATAGACAATGTATGGAGACTTACATGCAAATACTTTTGGGAAATAGTATGAATCCATTTCTTCTTTCCCCTCCATATGGATTAAATACCAAGTCAGCCTTGGCTGGCAACCAGCTTAGGAAAATGACAACTCAAAACCAGTTGTGCATTGGGCTAGTGACTTCATTCCATAAAAGACCTTCTTGCTAGAGTAACGATAGCAACAATGTCTATTGTTATTGAGAACTGTGACCCCCTTTCCCCCAAGAGTCTATAGGACTTGAAGAGTAGTAGTGTGTGTGTGTATATATATATATATATATATATATATATATATATATATATATATATATGGTATTTTTCTAAGCATAGCTTAGATGTGGCACCCAGTGAGAATCTAGCACACTACTCAGTCATAATTGTTCTAGTTAGACAAGCTTGCCTAACCATTACACTGTCATAATACATAATCAAGATGCAAAACCTTATTCAATGGAATTGTAACTGGGGTCAAATCGCTATGAAATTGTAAAATAGGTTCTAATACCAGAAATACTTTGTAAAAAATTTATTGCCAGCAATGCATTTTTGAAAAACAGATATTACCAGCAATATATTTTGAAAAAAAAAAAATATATATATATATGTGTGTGTGTATGAAAGAAAATTATTAACAGAAATAGAATTTTTGAAGGGAAAATATTACCAGAAATAGATTTAAAAAAAGAAAAATATTACCAACAATAAAAATTTTATCAGCATTAAATAACCCATTGAGATTGATATGCCATACAACCAAAACAAGCCAAACCAAACATTACACTACGTCAAGTGCCCAGTACATTTATATATGCATGTGCAGTTTAATTTGTAAAATAAAACTAACTTAATATGCCAATCACTAGAAATTTACACTTTTATTTTTTTTTTTTATTTTTTTTTTTTTTTTTCTTGCATCATATATGTTTAGTCTTGTTTCTAAGTCTTTAGCCAGGGTAAAATGCCTTCAGGGTTAATTATAATTTTTTGAAACCCCCACCCTGATAAGAGAAGGGCAAAATCTAGGTCATTTTCTTCTCTTTAGGTTTACCAGAATCAACAAAAGGTCAGTTTTGTTTGCACTGTAATTTGAAGCCGAAAAGTAGTCTAGATTTACTATTCACAAGAGGCTTATATCTACAATAGGACTAAATTAATCTGCTGTGAAAACATTAAATATTTATGAAAAGGAATCTATTCTGTGTGATAATTTTTCATTTAAATTGTCAAATTAAATCTCATTAGCAATCTATAATCTCTGACCTGCCCCCTGTCTTTATGAAAAGAACTCTAAACTGAATTTTAAGAATGTATTATTGTTACTAATGTTTCACATGGGGGAACACAGATTTTAGTTAAAAATTTAGCTTTTTTTTTTTTTTTTTTTTTTTTTTTTTTTTTAGTTTTTGAGAAACAACAACTATCTAACAACCAATGGGATTATTTATGTATGGATTGGCTCTTCTATACTGAATTGGTGTTCTCTGTCTAGGATCAAAGGGTAGTATCTGTTTTCTTTGTGACAAGTATTGCACACACTCATTTTCACAGAACTATAGATTGAGAAAAGCAAGGAAGATTAGGTAGCGGGGAAAGAATGAAAAAAGAATACAAGAAAGCTGGAAGAAAATGAAAAGAAAAGCAAGTTAAAGGAAAATAGACAAGGTATGAAGATGTAAGAGAAATGGTAGAGGCTTGCTGTCTTGCTTTCATTACTCCTTTCTCATTTAATCATTTTGCAGTACTATGGTACAAGATATAAATAGTTGGGTAGTGTCATATTCTATCGAATACAGTAGCTGCCTTGTGACTCTTATGAATGTGCTAGGAAACGATATTTCTGAAATGAGAGTGGCTCATTATTCTTGAGAAACCAGCTGAAGGCTGGAGGAAAATTAAGGAATTACTGCAAACTGTCGTATTTAGGATGAAACTTGAACATTAAAAAAGAAGTAAAAATGATGTGGGTGGGGAATGTTTCATGTTAGTTGTGAACGCTTACTTTCTTCTTCTTTTTTTTTTTTTTTTTTTTTTTTTTTTTTTTTTTAACAAGGTTCTAGCTTCACCAGTTAGAACGCAACATACACATTGAATAAATTAGGATTAAGGTTGTTTTGAGTGCCAAGCTAAAACGAGCAAGTAATTTAAACGGAACTCATTAACATGAAGTACGAACCAAAAAAATGCGTTTTTTTTTTTTTGTTTTTTTTTCTTGTCATATTTCTTATTCTGCCAGATGGAAAATAACTTTTTTTTCTGTTTTCTTAATTCTCTAGGTAACTTGTAAAATGATTTAGTCAGTGAAACTAATATGTTTGTTTGCTATTTTTTATTTATTTATTTTTTTTTTTTAAATGACCCACCTTACCCAAGATTGGTTTCCCACCATCTCCTAAATAACTATTTTATAAGTGCCGTGTTTGATGGTATGCAAGAACCTCTCTATGTGTATTTAATATTACAGTTAGATACGAGGTGGGGGTGCTGACAAATTTCCAGCCTCAACCCAGTTTCCAAAATTTGACCAAATGCTGAAACATAACTTTTTTTTCTTTTATTTCCTTTTTTGTTTG
The DNA here is from genome assembly GCA_903632075.3 of Acanthosepion pharaonis. Lineage (NCBI taxonomy): Eukaryota > Metazoa > Mollusca > Cephalopoda > Sepiida > Sepiidae > Acanthosepion > Acanthosepion pharaonis. Next base: position 3,328,721 of record CAHIKZ030001147.1, read on the forward strand.
GGGGGGGGGATTAACTTTACATCATCTCCTCATTCTAATACAGGTAGTCTATGGTAGCTTGATAAATAGATCATCAGACATCTCAAGTATAACATTTACAAGATATCTAAGAACAGAGTGAGGGGAAATAGTTATACATAATCATCGTCTACAGACTGTTTCACTGTATCACAGCTCCTCAGTATGGATAGACAGCTGATCGTGTCAAGCTGGGACTGAAACCTGACTGATTTGACATTAGTCAGAAATTCTAACCTCTAAGCTATTGATGCCTGGCAGGGAAGAAGGTGAATTTTTCCCGTATTTATTTTTTCATAAACATGCCAGGTTGGAGAGTCTTGTATTATCAGCAGTAATAGTGACTGTTTACAAATTTGTGCTTTTCTTCCCATGGTGTGATTATATATATATATATATATATATATATATATATATATATATATATATATATATATATATATTATATTATATTATATTATATATATTATATTATAATATATATATATTATATTATATTATATATATATTATATTATATATATATATTATAATATATATATATTATAATATATATATATTTTATATTATATATATATATTATATTATATATATATATATTTATATATATATATATATTATATATTTTATATATATATATATATAATAGTCAGTTATGTGCCATGCATGATACATGTTTAGACAACCATGTATCTTTCGATACATGACTGATGAGGCAGATTTCTTCCTGCACTAGACCAGTTGCCATCCAAGGCTATAGAACCCGGTCTGTGCTGCTATTTCCCCATAGCTGGGGGGGAGAAGAGGATTCATACCTTTCCCAAGAGTATTAGCACGTAAGTGAATGTAATGGATTCAACTGGAATTTGAACTCTGCTCCTGATTCCCCAATCTAAGCCACTATCCATTACACCACCATGCCTCCATTATATATATATATATATATATATATAATCAAATATGTGGTGCAGTTCAATTTATATTACAATGAATCATTCATAGAAAAAGTAAATTTGTAAAGTTAATGATATAAAATGGCGAAATCCCTTCGCTAACAAAATTTTAAAGATGCATTAACCTAGCAATCACTCGATGAATGCTATGATCCTTGTTTTTTAAAATTATAAGCTGCATAAAGTCTTTTTTAAATACACAAGTACTTTTGGCTGTACATTCATTTTCAGGCACGGAAATTATTTTGTTTTTGGTAAAATTCATATATGAATTGGTAATATTAGCCACTTCCCTACAAGGAAACATTAAACAATAATTAACCAAGCAGACGGTCCTGCTTTTGGTTGAAATTCATAAAATCTTTCTCTTAAAATAATTTCTGTCATTATTTTCTCTGAGTTACATGAGCTATCCACTTTAGTTGTTACTGCGATGTCAGATCAAAAATGAAATCATTTAATTACGAGGTTTGATCAAAAAGTATTGGGATTGGTGCTATAAAAAGAAAAAAATGACTGAACATATCAATTCAGCATTTAATCTCGAAATAGTCCACCTTTCGAAGCCACACACTTTATCCGGTGTCATTTCCATTAATGGAAGCATTCCTGGAACTCTTTGTAGGGATAATGAGCAACTGCCTCAGTGCATTCCCTTGGATTTCCTTGACATCTTGAAATCTTGTGCCTTTCAAGTGGGATTTGATTTTTGAAGAGGAAAAAAATCACAAGGGACATTATCTAGAGAATATGTGATTGTTTGACTTGGCCAATGATGTACTTTGCCCAAAACTACTACACCAGCCATGGTCACTGATGGAACCTCTGTGGGGTGGTGAGATGAACACTCTACACACTTTCCTTCCAAGCACTGCTATTAACAATGGAAGTAAGCAAGAATGTTATAACTGAGTGTGTATGTGTTACAGTTCAAGGTTAATCTGTGCCAAGTGGGTTCACTCCAGGTACTTCAGCTGTTACCATAGCAACAGTCCTAATACTTTTAATCAGAGGTGTATATATATATATATATATATATATATATATATATATATATATATATATATATATATATGAGAGAGAGAGATTATAATAGAAACATTTTAAAATTGCCACACAAAAGCTTTCATGTTTCAATACTATGATTGTATTTCTTCAGCTGATGGTAAGTAACTGGTGATTAAATGATTTTATGGAAATTTCTTTTGTGTAGTGATTTCAAAATGTTTTATTGCAATCTCTTTTATAAAAATATAATAATATATTGCTCTACTTTTTTAAAAGTAAATACTATAAACAGTGGATTTTTACTCCATCTGTTCTTTCTCTCATTTGTGTGTGTGTGTGTATATATATATATATATATATATATATATATATAAGCCATATAAGACAAACGTAGTATTCTAACATTTAAATTTCCTGACATTTTTCATATACTAAACTCGACCAATCTGGTTCGTTTGTGGGGGGAATTTTTATTGGCATTTATTTGTATCCCTGACTTCCCTCAGCCCACATCTTGTCCTTCTCCTCTAATTATATTTAATCTCCACAAAAAGCAGTCAATAGAATTTTTTTCCTCCTCTTGTAAATAACTATCCAAGGTTTTTGCCTCATGTAATTGGAGTTGAACCTGGGAACTCCACCCAAGGAATGTTCTTGACAAACTTTTCACTTGCGTCTGCTGGAATGTTTTATTTTAGTTTTTTCTCTTTATGACCTTTTATTGTATGGTGCAATTAAAATCTATGAAACTACATAATAACATTACCTATTAATGGATGTAAAATTAAAACCTTCAACGCAAACAGAATTTTTATGAAATAATATAATACTGACCAAATCCTGATCTTAGGAACATTTCTCTTAATAAGAGTTTAAAAATAATTCAGCAGATGTCATTTTATTTATGCTAACTGATTTTTGGCGATTAGCTTACTAGGTTTCTATTGGTCGTTCAAAATGATGCATTTGAAAAATGATATTTTTATTGCAGTCAACCTTGCCTTTCAAATGAGATCAAAGTGTAGTACCTATTCTTATCCACTTAATCTGATTCTCTTTCTCCACTTCTATCTTCCCTTCTTTCTTTTATTTTTTTACTGAAACCAAGTAGTGTCCTTTTCTCCTTTTACATAGACCTTGTCACATCCAGCAAGTATGGAGGTGGCAAGAAAATACTATTGCTTCTCAGCCTTTTGTCTAAGAGCAAAGTGTAGTATCTGTTCTTATCAGCATAATCTGATTTTTTTCTTTTATTTTCTTTCTTTTTATTTTCTCACTGAAACCAAGTAGTGTCTGCCCCTCTTTCCCATATGATCAAAACAGAATTGTCCATTATTTTTTAGCCTTAACGGTTGCGCAAAGTAACAAATGGAGGGACAAGCACTATTATAATAGGATACATTCTGTAATTAATATGGGCATTTTTATCTGAAGTCCTGACAAGGCAAATATATATATATATATATATATAGGTAGCAGGAATTTATACAAACAAGTTTTGCTAAATACAACCAAACAGTCTGTTTTCATTGTATTTTTCTAATTTTCAACTATGATCACCAAAGTTAAGCAACATCAGTTTGGTCAGTTCCTAAATGGGTGACCTCTTGGGAGCAGTAAGCTTGGATGTGTGAATGATATAATTGATAATGGCTTGTAGTTGTTAATCAGAGAGCCAAGTTCTGATTCCAATTGTGTTCATTATATACACTTACGCACAAATACCCTTAGGAAAGGTATGAATCGACCTCTTCTTCCCCTAGCTATGGGTTAATTAGTAAGACTTGTATCACTAAAACCATTATTGTCACCAAAATAAAAACAAAATTGTGTACAAAATATTTAGGCTCTGGCATTAAATAACCAATAGAGGTTGACTAATCAAAATTTGTGGTTAAATAACTATACAGAATTTATGTTTTCTTCTGTTTTTGTCTGTCTCCGTCATTATTAAGAACTGGGTATTGTCAGTGTAGTAGACAAGATTTTCTTGGGTACATCCTGGCATTTTTATTTTTTTTTTTTTTTTTTTTTTTTAAGGATTTCTGATATGGTAAACAATCTTCAATTTGCTATCTTCCCACTGTTATTGCTGCCTGACTGGTATTTTTAAGTAAATCACAACAAAATACTAAGGTGTGTCAACAGTTGTAATAAAAAAAATCTCTTGTTTTACAACAATAAAAAATATAACTGTTAATGACATCTTTCATGAGACCTTGTTTTTCATGAGACCTTGTTTTTCATACATTTTTTTTAATCTTCTAAAGAGAATATATAAATAAAAAACAAATCTACAAACAAAGGTCGCTATTTTTCTTTGTTCAGCTACCTGTTGGCCTATATAAACAAGATGGAAACAATATTCATTGGGTGCATGTAAAATATAGTGTGTGCGTGTGTATATATATATATATATATATATATATATATATATATATATAACATCAATCTAACTAATATATATATATATATATACACACACACACACACACAAAATGAAGAGATGTGTCCGGAAAATACCCAGCCATTTTATATTTACAATAAAAAATACATATAACCTACCTTGGGCAATAGTTCTCTCTCTGTCCCCTTCTTTTTCTCTCTCTCTCTCTCTCTCTCTGTCCCCTTCTTTCTCTCTCTCTCACTCTGTCTGTCTCTCTCGCTCTGTGTGTGTGTGTGTGTGTCTCTCGCTCTGTGTGTGTTTGTGTGTGTGTCTCTCTCTCTCGCTCTCTGTGTGTGTGTGTCTCTCGCTCTCTCTCTCTCGCTCTCACTCTCTCCCACACTGAAATTGAGTGCTTAAAAGTTCTTGGCTCAAAAAGAGATTTCAAATTGAAAATCTGATATTGGGTTATATTTTGGGGACTGGGTCAAGTAGAGACCCTTCCAGCATGCCTTTGTCTGCATATCCCTTTTCACTCACTCTCCCTACAAGTAAAATGATGATACAATAAATGGAAATAGTGATTTTCATTAAAAATGAAAAATGTTGCTTCTTTCTTTTTTGGTTGTATTTTTCAATGCAATTCTACTATTCCTTGTGCCAGACTAAATTAAACTTAGAAACTATTCACTAGTGGTAGTCTTAACTGCCTACACAAAAATGTATGCCATAAGGTAACTAAATTCTGTTACATGAGCTCAACAATCCTGACTCTCCTCTCTTCCTCCCCCTCTTCTGTTTTGGTTGTATGCTCGACTCACTTGCTCACTGCCTTATTATTAGTTTTGTACAAGCCATTATATTTCTCTATCCTCGCAGATGGATTTTGCCACCACCAGTGCAAGGCCACGTTCATTCAGCTGGAATAGTGAGAAATGCTGGAATAAGCCTGCTACAAAAACACCAGCTTCAGCAACACTGTCAGCAAGCGTCATCACCCGCCCAGTCTCTTTGTCTCTCGGCAGCAGCCCTCAATCAAAGGCCAAGAGTAACCAAAAGCAGCATTCTCGTTTGTCAGCAGTCACGTTGCAGCTGTCTCCTCAAATCTTCATGTCGGGCTACCTGCATCGTAAGACCCAGTCAGGAAAGTGGCAAAGGTAAGTCCGTTCCCACACGATAATAAACTTAACTGTCAACCCTTTCTTTTGGTGGGGGTTGGGTGAGGCTTATTACTCATACAGGTGTGATATGCAGCTGCAGAAAAAAGAAATACAGATTTATATAAAGACTGCTTTTTATTAATCTGCCTCCCCCCCAAGGCTAGATAATACATAAGGATTACAATAAGATTCCATGTTCCACCAGATTTTAATGCTAGATTATCCCATATCCTTCTGGCATTAGTTTAAACCAAGGATTCCCAAAGTGGTCAAACTAGGACTGGCATGTGCAACCCTTTTTGAGCTGTGATGTTTGGCTCATTACAAGGCAGGCCACCCTACTAAAAAGATTCTAGGTAATTTTTCATAGTAGGTACTTCAGCTATTTTCACAATAAAAGAAAAAAAAATATATATATATATATATATATATTTTTTTTTTTTTTTTTTTTTAGACAAGATTTTTCTATAAATAAAAAACTTGAAGCATTGGTTGAAATATTATTATGGATGATAGTGCAATTAACACATGCTGCTGCACATAATTTATTTCTAATTTATTAATATGGAAATAAAAATTATATTTCTTCTCCAGAGAAGAAAAATATTTTGAATGTTCCCCTGTTTCAAAAGCATAATGTTTACATGTATGATCTTCCTTAGTGAAAATCACCAATGGTTTAAGACATTATTTTCACTGAAAGTCTACAAAATTCAAGAAACGTTGTACTTGGTCATTATTTATGTGGTTATGTATGAGAAAATGTGTGAGGGAACAAGTGAGCATAATTTCAAGAAACTTTATTTTCCTTATGGAATTAAGCATGTTCTTCAGAAAGACCAAACGGGACACATGTGTACCACAGAAAGGCCAAACAGGCCACATGTGTCCCACAAGGACAGTTTTCTCATGACTGATTAATGTCTTGATAAATGCCTGGGAATCGAAGGAGGGCTGATAAAACATTGTTGCTTGCAAATAAAATCTCCACTTGTTTGACTTGTGGCTAAAACTGGCCAATTTCCAACCCCGTATCAATCCCTTTGTGGTTTTTCATCAAACACATCCTCTCTCATTAATGATGTCAAACAATTGAATATAAAGGTATATTAATTTATTTTTAATGTGTTCATATTACCTATATTTTTTATAAAACTATTACTACTACTAATAATAATAATAATAAATTATTATTAGTAGTAGTATGAGAAGCAGCAGCTTTACAAATAATATAGGTAATATAAACTAAACACATTAATCAAGCCCACTGGATAGTCCCATTGACCGCCAGGCATCGATTTAAATCACTTTGATGACCCTGTCTAAATTTAAACTTTGTATTTATTATTATTAATAATATAGCAATACATTATTATTATTATTATTATAATTATTATTATTATTCATGATAATAATATAGTAATACATTATTATTATTATTAATAATAATATAGTAATACATTATTATTATTAATAATGTATACAAACTTTAGACAGTCATCAAAGTGATGTACATCAACGCCTGGGACTATCCAGTGGACTCGATAAATCCTTTGGAGGTTAAGCAGTGGGGATCTGTAAATATCTGGGTTTTGGAAGGGATCAATAAATAAATCAATTAAAACTTACCAATTTCCAATCCAGTATCAATCCGCTTGTTCATTAAACACATCCTCTCTTATTAATGAGATCAAATAATTGAATATAAAGCTATATTAATTCATTTGTAATGTGTTTAGTTTATATTACCTAAATTATTTCTAAAGCTGCTTCTACTACTAATACTACTAATAATAACAACATATTATTATTATTAGTGATATATTATAATAATAATAATAATAATAATATATACAGTTGGTCGATAAATGCCTGGTGCTCGAGGGGGGGTGATAAACTGTTGTTACTTATGACCAATTTCCAACCAAGTATTAATCCCTTTTCTACTTCTCATCAAGCACATCCCCTCCCATAGATAGTGTCAAACAATTCAGTAAAATGGTGTATTAATCTATTTTTAATGTTTTCATTATTACCTACATATTTATAATAAAGTAAATTTCAATTTGAATTTTATCATCTGTGATTCTGCACAATTCTGTGAATTTTCACAATCATGACTCACATTACAGATATTGAAACATCAAGGCAGAGGTTCCCTGAGTCGTCAATATTGACCCCCATAGGGTTAATGGGACTATAAAGAAGGAGGTCAATAAATTCCTTGGAAGACAAAATAAAAAGTATTGACTTATGACTAAAACTCACCAATTTCCAGCCAAGTATCAATTCCCTTGCTACTTCTCATCAAACAAAACCCTTCCATTAAATGATGTCAACCAATTCAATAAAAATCTATATTTATTTATTTTTTATTATTACTTATATTATTTCTGAAGTTTTCCCAGAATTATTATTTATTAGTAATGTTTTTTTTTTTTTTTTGTTTTCAACCAGAAATATTGCATTATAGGTGTTCTACATAGTCATACTCCCTCAAATGGATAGCACCCGTGGGTTGATGGAAATATCTGGGGGTTCAATAAATACCTGTAGGGTTAAAAAGAAGGTAATAAATATTTGATGGTGACTGACGGCTAAAACTCTTATTTTATTATTATTTTATTATTACCTATGTATCTTATAAAAAGCAAACTAGCAAAAAGAATTAAATGTCAATTTGAATTTTATCATCTGTGTTTCTGCACAATTCTGTGAATTTCCACAATCATGAGCCACATTATCGAGGTTCCTGAATTCATGAATATTGACCCTGAGGTTAATAAATTCTTCAGGAGACAAAGGGGTACCAATCAATAAAATGTATTGACTTATGACTAAAACTCACCAATTTTCAGCCAAGTATCAATTCCATTGCTACTTCTCATCAAACGCACTCTTTCCATTAATGTCAACAAATTCAATAAAAATCTATATTAACTTATTTTTAATGCATTTATTATTAGTTATTATATTATTTGTGAAGTAATGTTTTCTGTTTTCAACCAGAAATTTTGCATTATGGGTGTTCTACATGGTCATACAGCCTAAAATGGATAGTACCCGTGGGTTGATGGTACTATCTAGGGGTTCAATAAATGCCTGGGGGTTAAAAGGGAGTTAATAAATAAATATATAATGGCGACTTATGACTAAAACTCATCAATTTCGAATCAAGTATCAATCCTCTTGCTACTTTTCATCAAACACATCCCACCCATTAATGACGTCAACTGATTCAATAAAAAATGGTATTAATTTATTTTTTAATGTGTTTATTATGACCTGAAGTTTTCTTTCTCATTATTTGAACAAATGCTGAGAAGATAAATTGAAAAGGAATAACAAAATAAATAAATAAATTATTATTGATATTTTTATTGCACATACCAGGGAGGGGGGTCAATATGGGATCAAGGAAACTATGACAGTCAATGGTCTAAAAATTTTGTGACCACTATTTTAAACTGATGCCTTTAAGAATAGTCTGTTTGCATTTGTTTACTAACACTTTCAAACTTGAATTTTTGTGGGTGTGAATATGTCTCTGTATTAATGTATGTGTGTATGATTGCTTATATATGCCTTTCATTGTGTGTGTGTGTGTGTGTGTGTATATATATATATATATATATATATATATTTTTTTTTTTTTTTTTGTCATGGACATCTATTTCCTGTTTTGTCTGTGTTTTTGCGTGTTTACATATCTAAATATGTCTATATGTTTGTATATTATAATCCGATTGTGTATGTATTGTTATTTGCAATATTTCGTCCTTCCCTGCCCATATCCTCACTTCAAATGTATCTTAAGTTGTGACGATGTTTTGCATCCCCATTAGAATAATGTTTATTCTGAGATTTTGGCTTTTCAGTTAAAACAAAATACATAATAAAATATATGTATTTTTTTCCTCAGTTTCTTCTTTAAATAATTTTATAATATTTTAAACTTAATACAAGTTAAATTTAAAAGTGATAGTTTTTATTTTTCAATTTTATAATAAAATTTAATATTAATCAATTAAAATGATTTCTATTTTAGTCAAACCCTAACATTAAGGCATAAATTATTATAACCAAGGTTTGTTGTCAAGTTTTTTGAATTCTCCTATACTTGATTTTGATTGGTCATTGCAGCTTATGTAACAGCCTTTCTCCTATCGAAGGGTGTTGGGTCAATTTGAACCATTTAAAACTCTTTATTCTACATTCAATACCAACACTTGATAAGACACCAGAAGTGTTGAAACAAAATGGCTATTTTTGTAGTCATTTTATAACATGCTTATGCTATAATTTTCGAATAAATTATATTTGCTCTACTCTGTATTGAGCCCTCTTTTAAGAATAGTATTTGTTGGTTATTGGAATTTATTCCATATACACCAATCCTATACTTGGAAATATATGTGTGTGTGTGTGCGTGAGATGAATCAAATCAGACAAATATTTTCTGTTTGTTATTTTTATGGATACATTTTATTTGAGTAAATGCTGTTTTTTTGTAGTTAAACAGTATTAATTATTTACCAGCCTGGAATATTTGAGAAATTTCACAGCAGAAATGAATTATTGGTAAAGGTTGTCGAATATGTGTTTTTATAAGCAGTAATTTGAGCTTTGCTAAACCAGAAGTCCTCTGTAACTGTATCAATTAACAGCATGTCAGGCTAAATGGCAGTTTCCACATGGGATACAGGTTTGAGTCTTGTCTGAGGACACACATTTTCTGTGAAATTTCTCAAATATTCAGGCCAAAAAATGAAGCATTTACTCAAATAAGTTGTATCCATAAAAATAACATATAAACAGAAAATTATATACTCACACAATACACACACACACACATACACACATATATATATATATATATATATATATATATATACACACACACACATCATTATTTTTTTTTTTTTTTTTTTTTTTTTTTTTTTTAGTGAATATTCATATTTGAGTAGATACTCCATTTATTTACTAAACTATTTTCTCCTGTTGGTCTGAATGCTTGAGAAATCTTATTAAAAAAAAAAAAACCTTATGCTCTCTGCCTGGATTTGAACCTGCATCCTTCTGGGTAGAGGGGACTATCATTAAATCTGATACACTCTGATCAACTGAGCTACAGAGAACCAATTAGACAGGCAAGGGACACAGGTTCAAATCCTGCTAGAGAGCGTAAATTTATCTTTTAATATGATTTCTCAAACATTCAGAGCAGTAGACGAAAATAAATAAATAAATAAATGGAGTATATGATTTTCCACTAAAATTCTTCAGATCCAAATGGATCAACAACTTATCAAATGTATTAATTATGCATAGAAATAAATTCAATCACAGCTTTTGAGCTAAAGAATGGCACCCTTATCAAATGAGAAACTAAGTTGGGGAAAAATTCTTGAGAGTGTCACTATTGATTTTTATCAAAATATAAATCTGCACCCTGGGTTTTTTTCCAATGTCACCATTCCTGAAAGGATTACTTCTTTCCCAAGCCAAGATACATGACTACAAAAATGTTAAAAAAATTAAAAGAAAATGGTTAAACCCATGACCTCAAATAAATAATACATAAACTAATGCCAAACTAAATTACTTTAAATACTATTTTGTATACAAAAAAAAAAATTCTAAAACATTATTTACTCACTTTCATTTATTAGATATTGAATTGTATCACTTCATGTCCCCCCCCCACCATAATTTGCAAATATTTGATAGTTCCTAAACTCAAAAATTTTGTAAAAATCAATAACATTTTTGCTTTTGTATATTAATGTTACAAAATTAAATCCTTGCATTTGCCTTGATAAAGTCCCTCAGAGGACCAAACATATCGGCTAAGTTGTCCTTTTTTTTTCTTTATTCATAATGTCCCTTTACTCTATCTGAAATTTTTATTCACACACATACATATACACACATATATACATGTGTGTGCGTCACCCACCATCACCTAATGATGGGACAATTTTTAAGTTCCAAAACACAGAAATTTTTGTGTAGCGATGTAAAATATTTTATAATAAAAAATATATTTTGCTTTGTTGTATCGAGTATTTTTTTAAAAAAAAAGTAAATGCTAAGAACGGTGGATTCTTGTTCTTTCTCTTTATTTGTATATATATATATATATATATATATATATATATATATATATATATTTACATATATAGAGAGAACAGTATTGAGGAAATTGTATAACACAATGGAAAACGTTTACTTGCGACGTTTCGTTCTTCAGGATTTCATCAGAATAAGTCTAATGAAGTATGGAACCTGTCACTTTGTTATATATTATACTTAGGATATTACATTGAAAACCTGTCAAAGTTTCTATACAATTGCAGTTGTGTTTTGATGGGCATACAATGCATCTCATATATGTATATAGATATATGTATATAAAATTATTATTATTATTATTATTATAATATTTTTGTTATAAAATATTTTACATCACTACACAAAAATTTCTATGTTTTGGTACTTAAAGATTGTTTCTTCATCAGGCAATGTTTTATGTTCCGAAACACAGAAATTTTTGTGTAGCGATATAAAATATTTTATAATAAAAATATTATTATAATATTTTGCTCTGTTGTATCAAGCACTTTTTAAAAAAAAAAAAAAGAAAGTAAATGCTAAGAACGGTGGATTCTTAATCTGTTTTTTCTCTTTATTTTGAGATATATACATGTGCATACACACTTTTTGACATATCTAAGTGAAATTAATTGGCAGTAGTTAATGATTTCAGATGTTCTTTTCACTTGGGTTGCTTTGTAACTTTGCCAAATATCTGCAGAAGGATTTAAATTAATTATTTTACTGAATTTTTCTAAATCGACAATTTTTCATGTCAACATGAACAAAAAAAAAAATTTTTTTTTTTTTTTTTTTCTTTTTTTTTTTTTCAAATGGCTGTAAAAAAGCATTTTTAAAATTGTTGAAATCCAATACTGGGGAGTGAAGAGACGAGAAACGCTTGCTCACTTTGAAATTTTAAGGTTGAGTGGCCGAGTACTTCTATTAAGGAAATCAGTGCTTCCTGCTAGTCGGGAGTGTCAAATTATTACACGAGAAAATTGGCCAGCTTCTTCTTTGCACAAGAGATATTTCATCTCAAGGCCGGTATTTTCTCACATATAAACATTCCAGCTTACCCCAAGTACCAGTCATCCTGGGTATGATGGTAAACTACATCTGGCAGCAAGGCCTCTGGTTGGAAGATTCCTGATTTTAAGGAGCGTCAAACCACCTCTTAACTGCTGCTGTTCCTAGGTTTACCCTGACCTGGAGGTGGTAACACCTGTTAGGATCCCACCTATGGGCAAATCGTGAAACCCCAAACAAAAATCAACATTGCATTTTTATGATGAAATGACCAACAATACATTTTTATATCAAAATAACCAGTTAGTTATGTACCATGCCTGATACATGCTTAGCCGATCATGCATCTTTCAATATGAGGCAGATTTTTTTTTCCCTGCAGTAGGTTGCCATTTCTTTGTGGTAGACCACTTTCCATATAAGGCTATAGAACCCAGTCTGTCCTTCTATTTAACTATAGCTGGGGGAAGAAGAGGAGTCATATTTTTCCCAAGGGTATTAGCACATGTGAATGTAATGGATTCAAATGTAATTCGAACTTGGCTCTCTGATTCCTCAATCCAAGTCCATTTCAACACTTCTAAAATCAGATTTGGTTCACAACAGTTTCAAATATTCTACCAACAATACGAGACATGCTGTTGAAAGTGTCATAAAATGAAGACTGGAATACTAGAAAAATTGAATATGAATACAATGTATCTAAATACAAATTATTAGAGACATGTCATAATAGATTCTCCCATCTTAAATAAACCAACAATGTTTTGTGGCAATTTTCAATATCAACTTAGGATTTTTCTTGCTAAAAAATTCAAGAATTTTTTAGCACCTTCAACAGTGAATTTTATATAGTATTCTCTTGGAACTTAGGTTGAGCAAAACAAATTCAGTCAGTCAGTTATGTGCCATGCGTGATACATGCTTAGGTGATCATGTATCTCTCGATACATGACTTACGAGGCTGATTTTTCTCCCATATAAGGTTGCCATTTCTTTCTGCGGTAGACCAGTTGCCATCCAAGGCTATAGAACCTGGTCTGTCCTGCTATTTACCCATAGCTGGGGAGTGAAGAAGAGGATTCGTACATTTCCCTAGGGTATTAGCACATAAGTGAATGTAATGGATTCAAATGGAATTTGAACCCAGCTCTCTGATTCCTCAATTCGAGCTGTTATCCAGACCAACAATACATTTTTATAGCGAACTGACCAATTTATGCCTGGATACTGACCACCAACCCTGATGGGGAAAATGTGTAACTACTTCAGCTATCAAGCAAGCTGAGATAATTTAATTCTTTATCCAAAGCTTTGTAAATGATTAGCTTGTTGGTTTACAGCTGCAAAAATTCCTTGCCATCATTTTCTCCCTTTTTGTTAATACTTTGAGGCAAATAACTGGCAGTTAGCTAACTGTAAAATAAATGTTTTACTTGCGAATAATTTATCATTGTGTTTTGTTTCAAAGGCATTGTGGAAAGTTCTGTACAATTCAACACCTTTTTGAATAGCTCGCCACTGTAATGTGCACATGTGATAGTAATAAAATAAAGAAAGAGATAAAGAAAAACAAAGGTTGTAAAAACAGATGAACAATAATCCCAAATAAAAAATAAATCTTAAAATGATACTCTTAAAATTAGTTTTGATATTAGGTGTGGGCAAATTTTCCCAACATTCTCTTTATTTTTAAAAATTAGAAACCTTTTTTCTTCTCTCTTTTTTTTTTTCCTCCTTTTTCTTTCTTTTTCCTCCTTTTCCTTCTTTTTGTTTCTTTTTCCTCCTTTTCTTTCTTTTTGATTCTTTTTCCTCTTTTTCCTCCTTTTTCTTTCTTTTTCCTCCTTTTTCCTTCTTTTTCCTCCTTTTCCTTCTTTTTCCTCCTTTTCCTTCTTTTTCCTCCTTTTCCTTCTTTTTCCTCCTTTTCCTTCTTTTTCCTCCTTTTCCTTCTTTTTCCTCCTTTTCCTTCTTTTTCCTCCTTTTCCTTCTTTTTCCTCCTTTTCTTTCTTTTTCCTTCTTCTTTCTTTTTCCTTCTTTTTCCTTCTTTTTCTTTCTTTTTCCTTTTTCTTTCTTTTTCCTTTTTCCTTCTTTTTCTTTCTTTTCCTTTTACTTCTTTTTCTTTCTTTTTCCTTTTTCTTTCTTTTCCTTTTTCCTTCTTTTTCTTTTTTTCCTTTTTCCTTCTTTTTCTTTCTTTTCCTTTTTCCTTCTTTTTCTTTCTTTTCCTTTTTCCTTTTTCTTTCTTTTCCTTTTTCCTTCTTTTTCTTTCTTTTTCCTTCTTTTTCTTTCTTTTTCCTTCTTTTTCTTTCTTTTCCTTTTTCCTTTTTCTTTCTTTTCCTTTTTCCTTTTTCTTTCTTTTCCTTCTTTTTCTTTCTTTTCCTTCTTTTTCTTTCTTTTCCTTCTTTTTCTTTCTTTTCCTTCTTTTTCTTTCTTTTCCTTCTTTTTCTTTTTTTCTTTTCCTTTTTCCTTTTTCTTTCTTTTCCTTTTTCCTTCTTTCTTTTTCTTTCTTTTTCCTTTTTCCTCCTTTTTCCTTCTTTTTCTTTCTTTTTCCTTTTTCCTTCTTTTTCTTTCTTTTTCCTTTTTCTTTCTTTTTCTTTCTTTTTCTTTCTTTTTCCTTTTTCTTTCTTTTTCTTTCTTTTTCCTTCTTTCTTTTTCCTTTTTCCTTCTTTTTCCTTTTTCCTTCTTTTTCCTTCTTTTTTTCTTTTTCCTTCTTTTTCCTTTTTCCTTCTTTTTCCTTTTTCCTTCTTTTTCCTTTTTCCTTCTTTTTCCTTTTTCCTTTTCTTTCTTTTTCCTTTTTCTTTCTTTTCCTTCTTTTTTTCTTTCTTTTTCCTTTTCCTTCTTTTCTTTCTTTTCCTTTTCTTTCTTTTTCCTTTTTCTTTCTTTTCCTTTTCCTTCTTTTTCCTTTTCCTTCTTTTCCTTTTCCCTTCTTTTCCTTTTTCCTTTTTCCTTTTTCCTTTTCCTTCTTTTCCTTTTTTTCTTTTTCCTTTTCCTTCTTTTTTCTTTCTTTTTCTTTTCTTTCTTTTCCTTTTCCTTCTTTTCTTTTCTTTTCCCTTTTCCTTCTTTTCTTTCTTTTTCCTTTTCCCTTTTTCTTTCTTTTTCCTTTTTCCTTCTTTTTCTTTCTTTTTCCTTTTTCCTTCTTTTTCTTTCTTTTTCCTTTTTCCTTCTTTTTCTTTCTTTTTCCTTTTTCCTTTTTCTTTCTTTTTCCTTTTTCCTTCTTTTTCTTTCTTTTTCCTTTTTCCTTCTTTTTCTTTCTTTTTCCTTTTTCCTTCTTTTTCTTTCTTTTTCCTTTTTCTTTTTTCTTTTTCCTTTTTCTTTCTTTTCCTTTTTCTTTCTTTTTCCTTTTCTTTCTTTTTCCTTTTCTTTCTTTTCCCTTTTCTTTCTTTTCCCTTTTCTTTCTTTTCCCTTTTCTTTCTTTTCCCTTTCTTTCTTTTCCCTTTTTTCTTTTTTTTTTTTTTTTCTTTTTTTCTTTTCCTTTTTTCTTTTCCTTTTTTTTTTTTCCTTTTTTTTCTTTTTTCTTTTTTTTTCTTTCTTTTTTTTTTCTTTCTTTTTTTTCTTTTCTTTTTTTTTTTCTTTCTTTTTTCTTTTTCTTTCTTTTTTCTTTCTTTCTTTTTTCTTTCTTTCTTTTTTCTTTCTTTTTTTCTTTCTTTCTTTTTTCTTTCTTTTTTCTTACTTTCTTTTTTCTTCTTTCATTCTTTTTTCCTTCTTCTCACATGTGAAGGCAATGTAAGAAAACTGTATCTGACCAACCCTCTTAATCCTTGAAAGGCCAATTATTATCGCAACAGGCTTACAGCCACATCACGTTGAAACACCGGTTACCATACAGTCACTGAAGTTAAGCACCATCAAGCCTGGTCAGTATCTAGATGGGTGACCACTTGGAAATAGCAGGTGCTGCAAGCTTGGATGTGTGGGTCATGTAATGGATAATGGCTTATATATTCAAGGTCTATTGCAATATAGAATTGATCCCCCACTTTATGTCTACATAATTCCTTGTTTATGAAATTCTGAATAGCTATGGATCCATTTTTTTTTTCTGAGTTAACTTTCTTTTTTTTTTTTCTCTTTTTCTCTTTCTCTTTCTTCTCCCTTTTTTCTTTTTAGATACTAATTAGTATCACTAAACCAATATCTCAAAAACAAAGTCTTATACTCTAAAAATATTTTCTAGCTTCAATCAATGCATAAAGTCTGGAATTTTAGCCAGAAAGGAAATAACAGAATTTTTTTTTTCTCTGTAAGAATTTGCCTGGAAAGTAATATGAGCACCTTTTTTTTTTTTTTTTTTTTTTTAAAACACTGATTAAAGTAATTAAGTGCTTTTGACAAGCTAAAGTGATTGTTGAAAAATGTGTAAAATAAATGCTTTGGGTTTTTCCTCCTCAACTCTTGATTAGATTTATTGATGTACTTATATCTAGCGATAATGAAAATTTCTCAGCCTGACCTACTTCCTAAAATCTAACCAAATGTCTACCAAACATCAGAAATTTTGGGGGAGTGAAAAGCTTTTTGGTCATTCTAAAAATGTTTTAGCAACCCCTCATCATATATATATATATATATATATATATATATATATATATATATATATATATATATAATTTCTTTTTATACTTAGGGAAGTAACACAGTTTTGGTGACTAAAACAGTACTGATATTCCTGGCACCACCACCAGATTTCTTTTCTATTCCTTTCTTTTATTGTGTTAAAATCATTTGCTTTTGATCATTAACCAATACACAACATGCTCGTAGCAACTATTATCAATGATGTAGAATGGAAGGTAAACAGATGTTTCATATCGGAAGTAACTTTGTGTTGTGAGCCTAATTTTAAATAACTTTATTTTGGAACTTGACCAAATCCAATTCAATGCTTGTTGACCTGTGGTCTGGAGATGTGAAGCACACTTCAGGCTCTGGCCAGTGATGCCCACCTTCAAAAAAAAAAAAAATATATATATATATATATATATATATATAGTTTATGAAAAACTAGGTAATCTGTATGGGTAAACCTAAGGAGGATATAATCCAGACAGCTCAATGTAAATCCAGAGCAAATAATTTAAATAAAAA
This sequence comes from Acanthosepion pharaonis, assembly GCA_903632075.3. NCBI lineage: Eukaryota > Metazoa > Mollusca > Cephalopoda > Sepiida > Sepiidae > Acanthosepion > Acanthosepion pharaonis. Next base: position 3,346,449 of record CAHIKZ030001147.1, read on the forward strand.
CAGACCACTTTACCACAGCCCTTTTTAAAGGACTGTGGATCATCAGACTTTACTTCCAAACCTTATATATATATATATATATATATATGGTTGACCAAAATGTTAATTTATTAATACAAAATTTACTTAATAAACCAAACAAAGTTTTGGGCTAACTCTATATAAATGTTTATCAGTCTTCACAAATTGGAATTTTTTTTTCTTCCTTAATAGATTATGGTTTGTTCTAAAAGGAAGCACCTTGTTTAGCCACCCGAAATGTGAGAGTCCACCCACTGTGTTTGACTCCCTGGATCTGATTGGATGTCACATTTACTGTTCAACAATTACTGAAAAGAAACACTGTTTTGAAATAACAACCAAGGTAACTTTTTGTCGATACTTTTGAGATGTTTTGACCAATCATTCTCTGGTCTTCATCAGGCATACAAGATCTTCTGTGCCAACAAATGCAGAAATTTCTCATTCAGCTCAAATAATACTTATGTAAAACAAATTCCTTTTTTGTTCATCATTTCGCTTACATATTTACCTACATAAACTGCCATTCTGTTAAATGTCAAATTAAACTTCTGAAAAATAGAACTCAATTTTTTTTTTTCTTTTACGACAGGATGGCGCCACATTCTTTTATTGTGCAGAATCTGAAGAATGCATGGCTACATGGATCCAACATTTACATAATGTCACTGATGCTTGCAGCACATCGAGTCCATCTATTTCATCAGATGGATTTTTTGATTCTCGGGAAGACCTTACGACAAATGGTAAATAAATTCTGAGAGTTATTTTTACTTACACTATTGGAATGATTATTGTTTTTTAATTTTTTGAGCACATGAAATTTGTAGACATCAGTATTTATATGATGAGAAATTATTTGAAAATATTTTTAAACTCTTCAAATTATTTTGTACATATTATAAAGAGGAAATCTTACTGAAATTCATAGATCTAGAAAAGCAAATGATCCTGTTACTGCTTGTTCCTTCATTCCTAAGCATGTATGTTATGCCCTGCAATTACATCAAATAAATAATAGACAATTCTTCTATATCTCACTATAATAAATAAATAAATATATTTATATATATATATATATATATATATATATATATATATATATATTCATACACGTTTCATTAAATAATATAGACAAGTGTTGTCTATTTATTTTATGTGAATTCTTTTCATAACATCTGATAAGTTTTAATGACATTATCATTGAGCGAAGAAAGAAATTCACAATTTTGATCCATATTTTTTTAATACAATCTAAACTTTAAACTTACATAAGCCATTATCAAAGATGTCAATTACAACATATTAAGCAATATCGGACACGACAGTGATGATAGTCTGTCAATGTTTACATAGATGATTTCTAAGCAACGATAAACACGTGCATATAAGACACTAGAAGTGAAAATCGCACCGCATCTCATGACGTCACACATGACCGCGCAAGAGTGAATTGGAGAAGTATGAAGTATGGGAAGCCATTAGTATAAACCAATGGCTTCTGTTACCAATTATAGACATTTAAGGATATTTGTAGAGATTCCACAGATTGTATTAAAAAATATGGATCAATATTCTGAATTTCTTTCTTCGTTCAATGATAATGTTATTAAACTTATCAGACGTTATGAAAAGAATTTACATAAAATAAATAGACAACACTTGTCTATATTATTTAATGAAACGTGTATGAATGAAAAGATACACTAAATAGTGTATTTAGGCAGTATGTGTGTGTATATATATATATATATATATATACACGCACAAATTCCCAAGAGGATAGAATAGAGGTACAACTCAATGTCCAGGACAGAGTAAGAATATAATATAAAAGGCTCAAACACTAATATTCCATGATTATAATTTATTACATTGGAATCGTAATCACGATCCAAATCATCAGACCTACAAATTCAAAAAGAAATTGGGAAATATAACTCGGGTATAAGAAACAAAATTTTAGTGTGAGTGTATGTGTGCAAGTGGGGGAAACAAATGCGAGAGAGAAATGTATGAAAGCTCTAGAGAGAGGGTGTAACAGAAGGAAAAAAAAACAGGAAGGCCTAAAGGTGAAGGTCACTAAAATTTTGTTTTTTTTATACCCGGAGTATATTGGTTTCGACGTATAAGGATCTGACAACTTAATTGATTTAGTTATGCGATAATCTTAAGTGGCACTTAAGACCCGCTAGTGATTTACAAAGGAGGCCGCATATGGAGCAAGAGTGAGGATTGTGAGCTGAGATTACTGTTAGATTGGCTGACCTTTTAGATCTTGCTCTCACTTCTTGAAGACGATTCAGACAAGCAGATTGAAAACTGCTGAGTCCACTAAAACATGTTGATCTCCATTCCACCTGCTCCAAGGCTAAGTGCTCAAGGTTGTTATAAGGTATATTGACAGCTAACAAGTTGCTCTTCAGCTTTGTATCTTAGCAATGGGTGTCCTACATTTTATATATATATATATATATATATTCCATTTTTTTTTTTTTTTTTTTTTTTTTTAATAATAACTAAACACTTTTTATGCCATCTCACAACAAATGCAGATAAATTTTTTGGCTTAATCCAAAAAAAGAAGAGACAAATTTAATGCTGTGTCTAAACTTTTCTTTTTTGTATTTTAATTTTGTTTTCTTTATCTAACAAACCATGACTTCCACTTTTTGTTTCCAGATCCTTGTTCATCAGAGGAACAGAGGCATAGAGCTCTAAAACAAGAACTTTTAACATATGTTCTTCAGCAAATCAAAGAAATTCAATGTCGATTAAAGCAGGTAAGTCATGATTAGGTTTTACTTTCATTTTATTTCTGTTACTTTTTATTCAAACACCCTTTGGTATTATATTTAAAAAAAAAAAAAAAAAAATGCTTCATAAAGAAAGAACCCACATCAAGACTTGAACTTGCATCAACTAACTTTACTTAAAAAAAGCAAGCAAACCATTTTATTGCTGCTAAATGAAACAAACTAAACAAGATATACATTCCCATGACCATAAATTAAAAAAAAAATTGCCTAGGAATTATTTTTATAAATATTTAAATTATTTTAAAATAATTTTTTCCTTTCATTTTTTTCTGGATTGAAAACGTGATTTTGGGTGGGCAGTTCTAAATTTTTTGACTAATTTTAACTGAGTTAACTGTAAGCCAATCATAGTTTGCTTGGGTCACTTTTTCATTGGCTATACACAAAAAAATAGAAAAAAATTAAAAACAACCAATTTTCTTTTGATTTGAAAATTTATAAATTGTTAACTAAGATTTTTTTTTTTTAATTTACAGACTTCAGATGACAATGAAGCCAATGAACGACAAACAATGGAAAATGCTACATGCAATATGACTCGACTTGTTCAAAGGCGGATGTCAACACAAATAAAGGTAGATAACTCTTTACAAACGTTTCATGGCCTGACTTGGCTTGTGTTAAATAAATTTGAATTTATAAATAAGCAAATTTAATGCTGTCTAGGACAATGGATAAACTGCAATGTAAATGCAATCTAAATGTACAAGCAAGACACCTTAAATAAAAAGTGTAGTTGCTAGGTCAGATGCCATAGGTGGTTGTTGGGGGGGTGTTCTAGGTCAGATGCCGCTGGTGGTTGGAGTTGGTTGCAAAGTCGGATGCCACAGGTGGAGTTGCTAAATCAAATGCCAAGTCAGTGTCTAAATTAGGTGTTAAACGTTGGGCAAAGCCTAAACTCAAGGACTGCCCTCAGGTGGCACCCACTCTAGTTACGCCACTGATTAATATCCACTTCTTGTTTGGTAACTTGTTACCTTTGCATACTGAGGATGACTTAAAATATTATGATCACCTTTTCATGATTCTGATGAAAGTTTTCAGAACAGCAGTGAATATGCACACTGTGGGATTGAGATCGTGATCTTTTTAGAATTTCAAAATCAAGCATTATTCGGACTATTGTCCTCATCTTTGATGCCATATTTATTACAATTTTTGGCCTTTCATTATCTACCTATATTTCTGAGATGAGGTATTATATTTATTACAACGTTTCGGCCTTTCATTATCTACCTATATTTCTGAGATGAGGTATTATGTACACTATTTACATTATTCGGACTATTGTCCTCATCTTTGTCGCCATATTTATTACAACGTTTCAGCTGTTGTATGCTCCGGCCTTCTTCAGGTGGTTGGAATGTCAAACTGAATCCTTTATTTCACTCACTGGGGTAGACTGTTCTAGTTCCACATGCCATGTTTAATGGGTGTCAGTTATCTCCTGTTAATTTCCCTCTGAAAGTTCTCCACTGCCTTAACCAGGTATTGACCTCACACTCTTTGGGTCCTGTAACTGGATCTAACGCCTCATCTCAAAAATATAGACAGATATTCAAAATCAAAGTTTTCCTTTTTTTTTTATTTATTTCTTTTTATTTATTTCAGTTACAGTCAATACGAAAACAGATGAATCCCAAGAAGTCGCTTTTCCATTTTGGTAGTGGAAGCAAAAAGAAGGAAGAAAAATACCCGAATCCACACCTGGTGACTGAAGCCCAAGAATTAAACGAAAAGTTGAACGAAATTGATCGCACACTCACTCAGCAACAAAACTGCCAAATCGCTTCCTCAGAGAACCTTAACAAGCAGGGTTCAAGTTCGCCGACTTCTCCACCTTTTGCCCTGTCGAAAACTTTCATTCCCCCAAGTAAGAGCCATCGCTTGGGGCTGAAACCAATCTGGCTTAGAAATTCTCGGCCTTCCAAGGACAATCGCTCGAATAACCGCCTAAGCCCATCACCAATACTCCTGCAATCATGGGGTACAGAGTTGTCGGTGTTTGAGACCAAGAACTCTCCCCCGATGTCCTTACAAGATTCGTTTTTGAAGTCTTTAGACTTGGCTGCTGGTGCCTCAAAGGCAGATAAGCCATCAGATGATATTTTATACAAGACATTACCTACCAAAAAGAATTTAAGCATGTCGTATTCAGCCCAAAACTCCACAACACGCAATAACAAGGTACCAAAGTATATAAAGAGTCTGGATTCTGAAATTGAGGTGAGGGATTTTTAATTTCTTAACTTTTATATAATTTAAATCTGGGGCTTATGGCCATATCACCAAAGTTAAGCAACATTGAGCTTGGTCAGTACCTAGACAGGTGACTGCTTGGGAATACCAGGTGCTGTAATCTTGGATGTGTGGGTGGTATGGCCTGTGGTCATATCATATTGAAACACCAGTTCTCATATGATCACTGAAGTTAAGCAACATCGAACATGGTCAGTCCCTAGATGGTTGACCACTTGGGAATACCATGTGCTGTAAGCTTGGATGTGCAGGTGGTGTAACTGATATGGGTTTGGTTTCCTCATCCTTCAGACTAAAAAAAAACACTTTTGACATCCAGCCATGATGCTCTCACCTATATTCCCGCTCATGAAGAGAGATACACAGTGAATCTGCCACCAGAGCTCATGCCCAACTGACTAAAGTCAGACAACAGGAAAGCAAATCTGTAGTACTAGCCAAAATACTTACTATAGTCATTGTAAATTAACAAGTCAGAACATGTACATGCTATCAGAGGCAATCAGTTATCATTGTGTTTTGCCTTTGCTTTGTATAGTATGAGTTGCCTCCATGTCTCAACAAGAGACAACAAGTTCGTTTTTTTTTTCTATCAGAAGATGTGAATATCTGTAGTGTCATGCAATCAGGGCAGGAGGAATGTAATTATTGTCCCTTCTATACAAGAGAGATGTTGCGGGATTTCTGTTATGTTTGGGTAAATATGTAGTCATCATTATGTTACAGGAATCCATACTTTGGATAGTAAATATTTACTGTCTCCTGGAAAATGTGTCTGCCAAACAATATTGGTGGATTCAATGTGAGTCCAAGTGAAAAATGAGTAACACAAAACAATATAAAAAAGATGACAATTGCATATATTAACAAAATTACAATAAAAGAAGACATTTTAAACTAAAAAATGCGCATTTTTGTGTGTGTAAAATTTGTATAGGCCTACATAATAGACAAGTGTATGAAAGAGTTCAAAAGTCAAGAGAGTAAGAAAAAAATGCATGCGAGCCTAGTGGCACATTCCAACTGTATGTTGACTATGGCTTAATGCCAGATTTGAAAAGCTGTGAGAGAGAATAGAGAGATAAATGCACGCCTTTATATAGGCTTTAAGGAGCGCCCACTAGCAACAGGTGTTTTAGCAAAGTCAAGTGAGATAACCTACTGGTTTACTTATTTGTAGAATGCTGCTTTCTTAAGTGTTGGGGTTACCAATGTTGTATGCTAATCTAACGTCGTTGGATACCAATGTAATTGGTAACGGGTGTTTGGTTGAATAGATAAATGTGGCTGCGTGTTGAATAAGCATTTAGCATTCATACATAATATTTAAAAACATCAAGGAAAAAACAATGAAGAACCAATTTGTTTCAACGAATAAACATATATATTAAAATCAACAATAAATACAAGGTAGTTGTATAATGTGTGAATAGGGAGAAAAATGTAGTTTCCCTTTATCTGTTAGGAAATGTTTTTAAGCAAGTTTTTCTGAGTATAAAGTTCAGTTCTGTGTTAAAATAGAATATATCTTCAGAAGATTGTTCAGTTGTGTTTGTAACTAACAGAGTTGATTCAAAGTTTGTTCACAGAGAACTGGTGGTTGACTATGGCTTAATGCCAGATTTGAAAAGCTGTGAAAGAGAATAGAGAGATAAATGCATGCCTTTATATAGCCTTTAAGGAGCGCCCACTAGCAACAGGTAGTTTAGCAAAGTCAAGTGAGATAACCTATTGGTTTACTTATTAGTATGATTTTCTTTTTTTTCTTTTTTTGCAATTCATATATTTTAGGGCTGCCAGGAATTTGTTCCCCATATTAATTTACTCCTTTTCATATCATTCCCAAAGCCCCAACAACAGCAGGCAATGTTGTTGCGTTGAGATGCTCATTCTCATGATTTCTATCTGTCCTTGTATTGATTTAGTTTCTCAAACATTTTCAAAGATCCTTTTGTTGGTGGGTTCTACAACACCTATCATGGTGCTTTCAACATTATTATTATAATCAATATTGTTATTGTTGTTCTTTTGTATTTATCATTAAGTGCTACATATTTTACCTATTTCTTTATTTTGTTTGCAGGCTTTTGAACAGTTAGCTTCAAGTTACCACAGTCGACGTACAGAAGCATCTTCTACTTCCAATGCCTGAGCTACCGTACCAGAGCATGATTTCACTTTTTTTGAATTAAAAAAAAAAATAAAAGGAGGTAGGGACCAAGTTTTAAGCAGAAGAGATGATCTTTTATCACTATATCAAAGATAAAAATTTGATATGTCACTTTTATGCCTATTGCAGTGAAAATGTGCAATGGTTTGTCCTCCTACTACAACAAAAGCATTTTGACTGCCTCCCTCCCGCTCTCCAAACGAACTTGTGAGATATGTTGATCTGAGGAACACAGTTATTCCTGAAAAGAATGACTTTTGTGTATTCTACACTTTTTCAGAGATAAAGCAGAGGGAACAGTAATAATCAATCACAATATGGCTGCTGGCTACAAAGGCAGATAACTCCATTTTATTGCTGATTATCTGGACTCTTACTTTTTCTCACCCTATATTTTTTTGTTTTTTAAAAAAAAAAAAACACAAGACAAAAGTTGGGTAGAGATTTCATTTCATCTTTTGTTTGATTTTACTTTTATTTAAAATCTTTTTTCTTTCTTCCTCCCACCCTAAGAAAGAGAAATATTTCCTTACTATTTATTTTTTTTTTTTTTTCATCTAAGCTGATGCGTGTACACTTTTCTATCACTTGGTTAACTTGTCTGCTAGTCAATTTTTTATTTTTATTTTTTTTCGAGAACAAATGGAAAGTTTTCATCAATAGTAATAAAACCATTACACTATAATTTTGAATATAAATCTATTGTAAGCATTAGTTGTTCTTGACAATTGCTACATGAAATTTTCTTTGTAAATTTAACATTTAAATGTGAACCAGAATGCATTTTCACATTTATATTTTGTTTGTATATGAGGGGGGAAAATCTGTTATCTCAGCATGAATTGAAATTTCCATTGTATAATTTTTTTTTTTATTTTAAATGTGGGTGTAACAAATTTGTTTTGAGACAATTTTAAAATTGTAAGAAATTACTAAAATTAAACAATAATTAAATGTTATTAGAAAATTAATTTTAAAATGAAAAAAAAAACAAATTAGTGGTTTCTTATGAAGTAGTCATAAAACTTTCAGAAGGATCAATCTCACCTGTATAAATATATATTTGTCTAAATATATACCTGGAGAACTGAAATGATTTTATGTAATGATAAAATTTTGTTAATATTTTTTTTTATTGTCTCTTTGTTAAAATAGTTAAGTCTTAAGTTATTTGACTAAGATACTTGTATATTTTAGTCAAATTTTAAAAAAAGACACCACATTAAAAAAATTTTTTTTTTTTTTCAATTTTTTATTTTTACATTTAATTTTATTATAAAATTATTTTAAAATTTTCACTTCCTTTTCACAACAAATTGTTCTGTTTTTTTTGTTTTTTTTTTAACACACAAATACATCCACATCTAATTTCACCTTTTTAATGATATATACACAGAACCAAAATACTCAATCTTTCCTTTTCTTCCATTTTTGTAATATACCTGAGATTGTACATAGCAAACATCACCTGAGAAAGTATTATTAATGTTTTTAGGACATATTACATGCATACTTTCCCATCCTTTTACCCCCCTGTTATTAATCAAAAATCAAAGAAAAATGAAAGTATACATCTTGACAACAGAACAACCTTTTTGTTTTGAGAAAAATTATCCATCTTGTATCTCTGTCAAATCTGTGTAAAGTACATTTGCATGAATCAAAATATTTCAAAGCCATCAGAAAATTGATGACTTTGGTCTAAGCCTTTGAAGATAAGCTGGCAGACAAAAACAATATTTAATTTAAAATAGCTCCATTTTCAAGTAACCCTTTTAATTCAAGTTTTACACTTTTATTTTCTTATTAATGATGGGTTTATGTGACTTTTAATAAGCACTTTTTCGATCCAGTGATCCATAAGAATTTTTTTTTAAGGGTGAGACAAAACTGGCCCATCAACATTCATAACAAACTACTAATCATTTACAAATGTTAACAGCTGGTATTATTTTCTTGGGAGGTATATATCCCAGTATGATTAAAAGGGTTAAGAATGCAAGAAATTAGTAAGCCTGTCATAAAAGGAGGAAAAAGAATTCATTGTTAATGGGTTCATATCAAAATTTCAAAGTCACAAACTTGTTTGTAACAAAACATCTCTATAGACATTCATGTTTATTTAAAAATAACCCAATACTTTACTAAGTTATTTTTTTTTTCCCCCCCAGTCATGTTGATATTTTTTGTGCAATAAAAATATACATTTGTAGGGCAATGAAGTTAGGCTTCATGAGTTTAATATATTGTAAAGCAATTCATTGAAACCTCCTGACGAGAGGACTGAACAATTACAAAAAAGTTTGTCTACAAAACTCCACAGTTTAGGTGCTCAATATAACATCTATCAGTTAAGTAACAAATTCTATTTGTTAATTATATATATATATATATATATATATATATATATATATATATATATACACACACACACACAGTGTAACCCGGATATAAGAGAGTTGTCAGGACCGGAGAAGTCTCTTATATCCAGGTTTGGTCTATTTTATATACATGAACACAGGCTCTAATTTGGGACCAGAGAAAATCTCTCTTATGTCCGGGTTTCTCTTATATCCGGGTTACACTGTGTGTATATATATATATATATATATATATATATATATTTACAACATGTAAGATTTTTTTTAATTTGATCTTCAATGTCTCCCTACACTGAAGATCAGGTTTGAGTTTAAGATTTATGATCTACAAATAACTCAATTTAATCACCTTGCAACTTTACAATGAACATCTATATACAATATCTGTTTGGAAAGTAAGCTACTGTTGTGAATATCATGAAAACATGTTGTACAACCTTGAAATAATCTGGCAAACCAATCAGAAGAGACCTTAAAGCACATGCATGGACAAACACTCTTTCATGGTGTTATTTATTCAGTCAACACAAACAGAACTGAGTGAGCTTGGGTACTATATGGCATTCAACAAACAAATAGATTCAGACACAAAATCTTATACAGGGTTTTTTAGCAAAACATTGTATCATTCAGGTTTGTTACTCTCTAATCTGATTTGGTTATGTATCACTTAAGATTTTACTCAAAGTTAAAATTGAACCATGAATAGGGCTTAGGGGAATACAATGTGGGAGCTAATGGCCATACCACATGAAGACTTTGTAGAAAAAGTTGGAAGGGATATGTATAATGTTACAAGAAGAGTACTTTGGAATGGAGTAAGATCTCATTTCCCAAGGTAGCCTATTTTCTTAAATGGCTTGATACTCTTTGGGAACATATCTCTTTTATTTTCCAACATATGTCATGATAAACCTATATTGGACAAAAGGCAGTAACATTATTCTCCCACTCCCTTTTCTTTTTTTTTCTTTTTAAATAAAACCATTCTATCTCTACAGGGGTATGCTCCAGTTACTAGGCTTGACATTTCTATTTATGTCCTTTCCTGTTTTGTCAGGGTGAGGTTCTTTTTTTCGATGCCCACAACTTGAGGATTCCTTCCAAGAGTATTTAGTAAAAAAAAAAAAAATCATGCAGAAGTCTTCATTGCAAGAATATTATCTCTCGATAATGAGTGCAAATTGTTGGAGATAGTATCTGAGATATATGACAAAAGGAAAACTTAGCTGTCCTGTTTTTGTCCACTGATGGACTTTATCAACAGAAATGTGTCAGATTTATTTTGCAACAAGTATTTATAAACAGAAGTAAAAATGTTAGTTTTTCAAAATAAATATTCATCAGGTTAACTGAATAGTCTTCATAAATTATGGAGGATGCTAAGTGATATAATTTAATGTCTAATGAACGAAAGTGAGTAAATAAAAATGTTGAATTTTTTTTTTTTTTTTTTTTATCTAATTAATAATTAAATTATTTTAAAATGAGATAAATTTATGTACTACAGGATGCCCCACAAAAAAAAACAAAAAAAAAACAGGAAATTTGGGACAGTTTATTCAATTGTTGGGATTTTTATTACAATTATTGGAAACAAAAGCAAAGAATAGAAATTTAGTAGTTTAAAACAGAAAAAAAACATAAATGTTAGATGTGGTTTTCAAACTAAAAAAAATTTAACTTTTTTTCATCATATAGTAAATCTAAAATTTTCTGTTTTGTTTGCTTGTTCATTTTTTTTTTTTTTTTTTTTTTTTTTTTGTGGGGCACCTGTATATAAACATTTTTAAACAGGTTAAATGGTTAAATTCATAACCTCCTGTTATGAATTTAACCATTTTCTTTTAATTTAACATTTTTATGGCTTGGGATAGGAGTAATTCTTTCAGGAATGGAGATATTTGAAAAAAATCTGGGGTCCAGACACATTGGCTAATATAAGTTTTCCTTTTGTCTTTATTCACTTTATGTACTTTTACAGATAGATTTTTATATCTGAAATTTTTACATATATAAACTTTAAATTTTAAAACCATATATCTTTCCGCATACAAAGTCAACTTATATAAAAATGAAAATGTATTATATGTGATACATTTTTGTTTCTAAATTTTGTTCGAATATTTGAACTTCTCCTTTGTCTTTTTGATGGTGTTGCCTCATTTTGGTTGATTTATTTTTCAACCTTCATCAAGTGTAATAATCTAGAAGAAAAAAAAAATAAAAATAAAAACCTGATATCTTTAAAAGAAATAGCCCAAAAAAAAAAAACGAACACCTGTCTATGCAGCTTTGAAACGAATGATTTGCAATACCAAAATTTATTTTGACGACATTTTCTTCAATTTTTTTTTTTTTTTTTTTTTTTCCCATATAAGTTTTCTTTCTTTTTAAAAATATGAACTGTTCTTATGAATACATCAAAACAACTTTAAAGAAACTCTCATCTCTTCCAACATACATAGCTGATGGATCTTTCTGATGTCCAACTTGGGCACTTATGTTAGTCAATAGTACACTTGAGTGTTTTTATCAAGTCTCTCTTGGAACATTGCCATTCAAGGCTTGAGACCTCAACCTAGCCATATATATATATATATATATATATATATATATATATATATATATATATATGATAAAATATAGTTTTAAGGCATGGTATATTTATGGGTTAAAGTGTTCAATATCAGGCATAAAGCATAAGTAAATATAAAAGTGGACATTGACGATTCTCTTTAGTATGAAACAGATTGTTACCTCTGGGAGTTGACTTCAATGTTCATTTTTATATATATATATATATATATATATATATATATATATAAGAGAGAGAAGCAGCGACCTTTCTTTAATGAAAGATATAGAGACATGTGTGTGTTGGCCATTGGTTCCTATAAGAAGCTTTGACAAGTTTTGTTTTTTATCTTGTGGGGGTGACATGCCACCTTCCTCACCAGCAGAAAAGCTAGTGGGGGAGCTGGTTTAGATGCCAATCACTCGTCCATGCAACAGGTTGTATTAGGTTACATATTACCAGTAGCAGATCTAAGCCTGACCCGATCAGGTTGAAAATAAAACCAGCTTTCATTAGTTAATTTTTCTTTTGGCAAGAAAAATAGTTGGAAAAATAAGAGCAAAGATTTTTTTTAACACAGACCAAATTATATGGGCAGGGAATATTTTATTTAAAAAAAAAAAAAAAAGTGAAAAACAATTGAATTTAAATTTAAGTCTTGTCTTATTATAAAAAAAAACAAAAATGTAATTTTTCATTTTCATTTTTTTTTTTTTTTTTTTAATCCAAAAATACAGATTTTTGTAGAAAATGAAATATCTATTTAAAAAAACAAAAAATCAGTATTTAATTCCTATAAATTTATTTAAATAATTTTGGTTGTTCAACAAATATTAATCCATTTCTGCCAGTGATTTCTAATTTTATTGAATACCATTACGTTGTTAAGAATTTCAAGATGACATAAGTGAAGTTTTCTATTTTTCTTGGAAAATGGGTCTAAAGCCCCCCCCACCAAATATATTCACATTACACCTTATCACCGATAATATAGGGCACCTACTGTAGTACAGTGGCTAGCAAGCTCGTCTTGAAGACCAATTTGCTAATACTGCACTCTTCTCTTATGGCCTTGTGCCAGTCTAAGCTTATAAAAAGCTGTCGCCAATCAAATAGCAGTGGAAGAGAGTTTGAGCAGTGCTGTATCTCTACCCACCCATGAATCTGCAAGTTTCAATCCAACTCATTTGCCAGACAAAAGAGAACAATTAATTAAAAACAATAAATACTCACCTTTTCTTTCCACCCCCCCCCTTCTCTTTCGCCATCCCTTTTTGCTCCCCACCTCCTCTATTTGGTCGTTCATCTTCACCCCTAGCTGGGAAAAAGATTGGCTGAAACATGCTAACAGTGATTTCAATCATTTGAACAATTTACGGAAGTCTAATGAAGGCTTTTATTCAAACTGTCTTCTGGCAAGCTAACCAGTTCTTCCAATAAGACAACGTTTGCACTATAACTGACTCAGGTCCCACCTCCCCTGGAAAGACTAAGGTTTAAGTCTTTTCAGTATCCCTCTAAAATAAGTAAATTTATATAATTGTATAATTTGTAATAATAGTGATGCTGAAGAAATTAAGTATTATCTATTTACACCCAACCCTAAAAAAAAACAAAAAAAAAAACAAAAAACTGGCAGATCTGTTTATCTAGCCAGCAGTTTTGTAAATATTGTCAAAATGTATTTTATGTAAACTTCTCGACAACATGAATAAATGTGGCAGGCAAAACTCTTCATTTGATGGAAATTGATGACAGGACTGTAATTTTGCATGAGAGTGAGAAAGAGAGAGAGAGGAAGCTCACCAAAATGATTGCATTGAAAAGAGATCAAAATCCTGGTGAAATCCATTTTGTATTTTATATGCCAATAAAAATTGTTAATCGTATTTTTGTGTTTTTTTTTTTTTTTTGTTTTTTTTTTTCCTGACATTTTCAAGTTTAGGTAATAAAAATGACAGTACATATAATATTTTCTGAATTTATCAAAGTGTGATGCTATGGACATCCACACAGAAAGGGTTTGGTTTGTTTTATGGCATATCAATCTCAGTGGGTTATTTAATGCCGACAAAAATTTTTATTGCTGGTAATGTTATTCTTCAAAAAATCTATTTCTGGGAATATTTTTCCTTAAAGAAATTTATAGCTGGTAATATTTTTTTTCAAGAATGTATAGCTGTTTGTATTGATGGTATTTTTAAAATTATTGCTGATAATAATTTTCCTTCAAAAATTATTGCTGGTAATAATTTTTTTTTTTTTATTACAAAGTGTTTCTGGTATTAAAACCTATTTTTACACAAGTTTGGGTGTTAACTATTTGCCCATAGCTGCTGCTACCACCCCGGGTCAGGGTGGATCTGGGAACACCAGCAATTAAGGGGTGGTGGTTCCATGCTCCTCAAAATCTCCTGATCAGAAGCCTTGTTACACAGAAAGGGAAGAGTTGATCCAAGTTGTTTCTGTTCAATGGACCAGCAGATAGTTCTTCTAAGTAACATCTACTTTGGTAATGAAAAGTAAAGGAATAGATTAGCATTGTGTGTGTTGTTTGTTTGTTTTGTTGTTGTTGTTGTTTTTTAGAGATCAAGTGGCAACAAAACCGGAAATGAGATATATCCAAGAGCTGGTCTATATTAACAGCCATGTTTGGGATCAGGGAGAGTCTTGGTCCACCCTTGGTGGGAGACGTATATGTCTTCCATGCGGTTCCTGTGCCGTCTGTTTGTACTGCCAACAACCACAGTTTAGTAGCTGTTAAGAATTGTTGCCCTGAAAAAGACAATGCTATGGAAACGGAAGAGGTGATTTTATCCTGATCTAAAGTGTTTGATGTCCAGCAGAGAGTTCCTTTTCAAGTTCAGTCTTCTAATCAATTCATTTTGACTGAAAGGAAATGGGAAGTAAAGGAGGGGATTTTGGAAATCAAGTGGTACCTAACCGGAAATAGAGTATATCCGGATGCTGGTCGTGTTTGAGATTGGGACAGTAGGGCAGGCAGGCAGACTTGTTGTTGTTTCATTCTTTGTTTTTTTTGGGGGGGTTGTTTTTTTGTTTTTTTTAGAAAATCAACATTGCATTTGGTGTGGAAGCTAGTTTTAATGATGTAATAAGTACTGTCACCAGAAATTAGATTCATTGCTCTCACCAATTTTTGAGCATTGAGTTTTAAAGATCGTCCGAAAAAATGTACCTAATTTCCGCAGGTTTTTGCTTACAAACTGACTTCAAAATTTTACTATTTCAAGAATAAAGCCAAACAAAGTTGATATCTTTTGTATTAGATACATTGAATGGAAAATATATTTTAAACCAGAATTTTAATCATAAATAACCAGAAGCAAAATACGCTTTTTTTTTTTTTTTTTTTTTTTTTTTTTCACTGTATTCAATAAGTGAAAACGATGTAAGAAAATTGTAAAAGATTACAAAAAAGGCTACTCAATGAATAAGATTTGATAGTTCATAATTAATAAAAACAAAAAAATGTATAAAACATCCTAATACTGCTGGGTACAAATTATAAGACAAAATGTTTTAAATTTGCATTGTTTATTGAAAATCTCGCTAAACCACTGTATTACATCTTACATCAATTGTTCAGTATAATTTTCCTTTGAACTAAATGAAGGTCTTATTTGATAGCACAATGATTTATGCTTGTGCCATGCATCTTGTCTATATACAATTTGTAAAGCTTCAGTAAATTATAAATGTTATAAGGCTGTCACTGATCACCGGAATAAAATTTCAATGCTACGATTTTGAACCAAAAGTATATCTTTTAAATTCGTTTCCTCAAAAAAAAAAAATGGTGATGATTTGAAAAAAAAATTTGGTGTTATTATTTATCATGTCACATCCCAATTTTCAAATTGAGTGCAATATCACGGTTCCAAAATTGATCTGCCCTATTTGTAGATAGTTCTGGTGGGTGACCACCCTTGATGGGAGACGATGGTTCTGTCTGTCGTGTGGTTCATGTATTGTCCATTCATATTGCCATCCACCATGTCACGATGAGTAGATGGGTGAGAATTTGGTAGGGAGGGGCAGGGAAGAGCTGCCAGACCAACACAGCAGAAGTTGTCCCATGTATCACCTGTGGGACGAGCAGGCAAAGCCCTAAATAAAACATCTACGCATAATATGGGAAAACAGGTTCGCGTTCTTATTTCTTGATGTCGTGTTATGTCTTCTATCATGTTACCTTGTGAGCATGCATCATGTCTTTCCCTAGCTTTCAGTGTATATGTAGTGGTTTTGTAAGTATTGTTGGCTAGGGTCACCGTGAATATAATAAAGAAGGCTGTGTTCTTGTAAAACAACACCTCACATGAATAATGCACAACAAACATGAGAGAAAAATAATCAAGCTCAGTGGACATTAATAAAATAATGTATTAACAATGATATACAAATATCAACAATAGTATAAAGAAAGTTGCTTCCCTTCTTCCGTAATAAAAAGGGTAAGTTTAGCTAATTAATGTTGAGTACAATATTGAATGTTATTTAACTACAAAGTTCAATTGAAGTCTTAGCTAAATAAAGAATAGTTCCACAGTGTTTTATCAGTGTAGAAAAATGTAATGTTCATGAGTGATATCAATAGGAATTAGTATGATTACTCGATTGAGTGATAATTAAGAATTAAAATGTCAATATAGCGCCGTGCCTTATTTTCCAAGAATTGAACTGCTACTGACTGTTAGCAAACAGCGAGAGTCTTTTTTATAACGATGGATAGGCTCCGGATAGCTTGGCGCTAAAAATATAGAAAAGATACTAAAATACGCGATTGGTCAGGAAATGGATCAATCCGTGATTTTAGAGAAAATTTCAAATTACCGTCGATGGCAAAATTGTCATATGATAAGTATCATATATTTACGAACCAATGATATTGAAGGAAATGGAGGTGTGGCACATGTAAGTGATCCCAACACATACTCATAGGAGTGAGGATTAAAATGCAATGTAATCTCTGGTCAGTCAGCAAAAAGTTTGGGCAAGGATTACATTTAACGTTTACAGAAGAAAACTAAACAAAATTGCCAAGACTATATACCTAAAATCATATTAAAAAAATCATATTAATAATAATTTAAAATCTCAACGCCCAACCCCCCACTCCTTCATATGCATGTGTAATCATTGTAAACATCATCGTTTCGGTCGTTGTACGCCCCGGCCTTCTTCAGGTGGTTGGAATGTCGAACTAAAACCCTTTATTTTGCTCACTGGGGTAGACTGTTCTAGTTCCACGTGCCATGTTTAATGAATGTCAGTTATCAGTTATCTCCTGTTAATTCAAGAACGCCAAAAAGCTGTAACACAAGGGGAAGTGGAAAAATCAGGCGCGGCTAACCACATACGGAGAGAAAAGTGGGGTGGGTGACCGCCCTCATTGGGATCAAGTTGAGATAATAGACAAAAAACATCATTGGGAAATTCGTAAACTTAAGAAATCAGCACATATGCTAGGCCACAAAAATCTCCTGAGCCTAGGGTATTTGGATAAGTATATTTCATTTTGTTCATGCACTGAAAATTTTTTCCCCATTGATTTAAATTTAAATTTGAACAAGGGAAAATTATAGAAGGAAAAAACCAGAAGATGGAGGTCACATCAGCAAGGTTATTGAGCAATATTAAAATGCATCATTTTTCTTCGCAAATTATAACGATCATTTTTTAAAATCAATCATAAAAAAAGTGTGACGTGCATCAAGGCGCGGGTAATTCCGCCAGTATAATATATATATATATATATATATATATATATGTGTGTGTGTGTGTGTTAATCTGAAATACTGTTTTTGAAGCCAAAATTGCTGGTTTTTCAGTGGTTTGCTAATAAGGAGGCATTTAAATCAAGCAGGCTTTGTAGTAGAGTGAGACAGAGATAGAGCGTTAATAGAATTAATATGAAAAAGTTAACTCATGCTTACTTCGGAGTTTCGTGGCTATATAACCAATCTTGGGCAGTGGCGTGCAGAGAGGTCTGGTAGTGTCCGGGGCGAGGATTGTGACCCCACCCCAAACAAAGTTACAACAGTATACTAACTAAATTTATTTTCTTTTGGGCAGATCTATTGTTCACAAAGGTTTATCACAATCAAAGGGAATGTTTTAATAAGATACATTAATACAAACTGGACAAATTTTATTTATTTATTTCAAAGTTGAGTAGCAAAAGAAAGTTTATGAAGTTCCTTTTTTAATTACAAGTAAATGTGATTCTATATTATTCAAAAACAAAAATTCGTAAGGTGTTTGTTAAGAAGATCGTCATGTGATGAATGGTGTGTGAATGTGTGTGAATGTATGTGTGTGTGTTACGGTAATTTATGAGAAAAAGGGTGTAGTGGTGCTGTAAGTATTGTTGGCTAGGGTCACCGTGAATATAATAAAGAAGGAAGGCTGTGTTCTTGTAAAACAACACCCCACATGAATAATACACAACAAACACGAGAGAAAAATGATCAAGCTCAGTGAACATTAATAAAATATTGTATTAACAATGATATACAAATATCAACAATAGTATAAAGAAAGTTGCTTCCCTTCTTCCGTAATAAAAAGGGTAAGTTTAGCTAATTAATGTTGAGTACAATATTGAATGTTATTTAACTACAAAGTTCAATTGAAGTCTTAGCTAAATAAAGAATAGTTCCACAGTGTTTTATCAGTGTAGAAAAATGTAATGTTCATGAGTGATATCAATAAGAATTAGTATGATTACTCGATTGAGTGATAATTAAGAATTAAAATGTCAATATAGCGCCGTGCCTTATTTTCCAAGAATTGAACTGCTACTGACTGTTAGCAAACAGCGAGAGTCTTTTTTATAACGATGGATAGGCTCCGGATAGCTTGGCGCTAAAAATATAGAAAAGATACTAAAATACGCGATTGGTCAGGAAATGGACCAATCCGTGATTTTAGAGAAAATTTTGAATTACTTGCGATGGTTAAATTGTCCTATAATAAGTATCATGTATTTATTAACCAATGACATTAAAGAAAGCGGAGGTGTGGCACATGTAAGTGATTCCCACAAGGGTTCCTGAAATTATCAAAATAGTTTATTTGTTTTTATTAATAATTTTTGCAGGAAAAATTATTATAATCGTGGAAGCTGGAGCCTTAAATATTTTTGGAGGGAAAAACATAATGGAATTACAAGACAGTATTTCTTAAAAGAAGGATTCTGATTGGCTGAAAAAACAAATTTCACTCCTTCGAAAATTCTTAGCTTTCTGGAGCCTGTTTTGTAGAAGAATGATCAGATTTTTTGTTAAGGGAAAACTTTTAGTTTTAAATCAGTCCTGCGGAATATTGAATTTAATGCCTCCGTCCCAGAACACCAGATAAAACACGTTTATCAACAAAATCTTTTCGAACACTTTTCTTTGCTTCTTTGGTTAGAAATCGTTTTTCAACATTTATAAGCGACAAGTTTACTAGTCTGTCCTGTGACATTGTTAAACATAAATCATTTTAAATCATTTTAATTATAGAAAACGATCGCTCACAAGAAGCAATGACAACTGCTACTGGTAGCAACAGTCTGTTTGTCACGGATAATTCACCAAGACAAAACATCCTTTGCTATAATAATACATTTTAATACATCAAGAGGATCAGAGGGTAGCTTTTTACCTCCAGCTCGAATTAAGAAAATGAAATTATATCATTGTACAGGGTGCGGCCGGTATTTGAGGACAGATTTTATGGCTTAGTAAATAACTTGCTGAACAAATGAATATAATTATATTTGATTACAAACAAGTAAACATGAAATTTAGCTAACTATTATTTAATTTTATTCAATAAAACCACCACTAGCATCAATAACTGCATCTACACGAGGTCGAAATCAACTGCAAGCTCTGATTAATTGGTCCTTCTTTATATCAGACATTACACGAATTATTGCAGCTTTAAGAGAGTCTTTGGTGTTATGAGGCTGTTTATTAACCTCCTTCTTAACAACGTTCCACACATAATAGTCTAGTGGATTGAGATCTGGAGAGTTAGGAGGCCAAATGTTGGGTGTGATGTGGTCGTACAAATGGTCAGCATCCATTCTTATGTTCGTAGAGCCTTGTGGGATGGAGCCGAGTCTTGCTGGAATATGTAAGGCCTGCCGTTGCATATGTTGTCAATCCAGGGCTTGACAACTGTTTCTAGAAGCAGCAGAATTTACTCTAAGACCTTGTGGAAAAAAGTGTGGTTGCATAACATGTCCTTCATTGCTAACAACACCCAATACAATAACACTTGAAGGAAATTTTGTGCGTATCACTCTTGGTACCTCAGAAGGATCTGAACAAAGCCATCTGTCATTTCTTCTGTTAAGTTTTTGATTTTGATCAAAATTTTTCTCATCTGAGAAAAACCAAATCACACCAGCTTCTGAAGGATTTTTAAGTTTGTTTAAAAGCCTTTTGGATCTGTTCAAACGGTTTTCTTTTGTTTTTTTTTCAGACATAAATCGACCTCTCTTCATCACGTAGGACTTGTATCGAATGTCTTCATGAACACTCCTTCTGATTATTTTTTTTCTAGACACATGCAGCTTTTTGACAACTGACCTCATTGATTGACCTTGGTTTTCATCAGTTGTCTGCTTGACTTCCTGAATAAATTCGGATGGTCTCACTTTATCAGAACGTGCAGGATGTCTTTTACATTTTGATACAGACATTGGGGAACTGTCAGCGTCTTCTCTTTTCGTATCTTGTGGACAAACGATCTTGCAACTCTAAGGAAACGTGCAATATCCAAATCGCTATGATCAGCCTTTAATGCCACAATCACAGCATGCCTTTTCATTTCATTTGTTATCATAAGATTTGCCATTCTTGTTTTCTGAAAAATTAAAGCATTAAAAGTTAGTGGGAAGCAGTATTAATCTTAAATCTGTATGTCCTCAAATACCAGTCGCACCCTGTAAAAAAGAACACTACCAATATCATCTGGATACTGATTTTCAAAATCCAAACATTTATTTCGATGTCGTGCTTTCCCATTTTCGTCGTCAGTGTCTAATAAATTCAGGTTAAGAAGCAATTCAAATCTTTTTCTTAGTTCTGCTAAACGCTGGCCTCTCTCTTGAATCTCAATGATTGACAACTTCATGCATTAATCTTTTCATCTCTTCCTTTGCTGTTAAAGCAGCAGCATCTTTAACTTATTCTCTTAGCATAATATTCTTTCCTTCTAGCGCTATGCCCAATTTGAATTCCATATTCTTCGCTATATTTTTCAGCTGAGTTCAAGGCATTGCTGATTATTTCGTTTTTTATTACCAGTATGTTGGTCAACTCTTTCAAGTCCATATCTGCTTATTTAACCGAATCTTAGGATCTTGCATCCTCTTCGGGACTCTCTCCACAGAGCATAAAATTGGATGCCAGAAGTTAAGTAGAGCGATAAATGAAAATTTTTGAAACGAGTTTATAAGTATCCCAGAATCACATATTATTTCTTGACTGTATTCTCCAAGTTGTAAATGTTCAAGACAAGCTATTATTTCATTTAGATTTTGGTACACTACAGTCATAGCACTGTATCTTGCACTCCATCTGGTTTCACACTGTTGTTTCACTGTTCGAGAAACTTGTTGCTTCAGTATTGCCCATCTTGATGAAGAAGCAGAAAAGAACGCGAACAGTCTGTCGAGGACACCAAAAAATGTTGTAACACATAGATCTACTGCACAGGAATGAAGGTAAGCTAAATTGAGATGATTTTCACAGTTTACAAACATTGCTCTTAGATTTACATCCAATATTTTATTTCGGACACCATTTCTACCTCCAACCATCAGAGCTGCGTAATCATAGGACTGCCCACGACAATCTTCAATGGGTAAACCATGTTCTTCTAACAAGCAGAGAATTTTGATGGCAATACTACTGTCATCCTTTTTCTCAAGTTGGAAAAAGCCTAAGAATAATTTTTTAATTTCAACTTCATTTTGACTGATGGCTACAGAAAGTTGGTCTTCGTGGGCGATGTCAGGAGTTGAATCCATAAATATTTCGCTTCTCTTATTTCATCAAGTATTTTTGTATGGATTGTTTCACCAATGAGAGGCAAAATTTCATTCTAAGTTCTGTTCGAGATGCAAGTTACTTGTTTAGCATGATCTTTGCCTTCGTCAATATGCTGTGCCAAAATTGGATCATATTTTGCCAGAAGTTTAATAGTAGCAAAGAATTTCCAGAATTCTGGTCTGTATTATTCTGAGACAACTCTGCTATTGATTCTCCCCTGTGCCCTCTGAAAGCCAAATTCTGTTTTCCCAGAAAAGAAATAACATCAATAACATGATCCAGAATGACTTTCCATTTCTTTTCTTTCTGCCGACAGTTGTTGTTGAAAATTATCAGCCACTGTTGTATGAGTTTGAAAACGACGTCTCATGTCCAGGCACTTAATCATGTAATTTCTATGCCCAAGACTGCTTTCATGATTCTGATTCCATCCTCCTTTGCAAAACTAGACTTTTGGAAATCTGATTCCGTTGCAAATAAGAAGCAAGGAAAACAGTAGCAGCGGCCACGAAAGGGGGAGTACAATAACCAAAATCTTGGTACAGCTTCACCATTTGCTGGCAACTTGACAAACCACTGTTTTGACATGGAGCTTCTTTACTCATCTGCAACAAATGGACCATTAGAATACTGAAAATCTTCCAATCCTTGTTTTACCAATTTCTGGATTAGTAAATCCGCAAATGATTTCTTCAATCTTCCCAAATCGTTTACGTTCCAATATAAATGGCTGCCTTCGTTATCACTGATTTTTTCTTCACTTTCAATCTCTTTATCACTAAATGGTTCCTTCTCATCTTTATTCCATCTCAAAACCTGCTCATCTTTATTTTCACTCAGATCCTGCTCATCTTCATTCTGACAATCAGATTCTGACAATCAGATTCTGACAGTTCTACTGATTCATCATTGTGTTCATGATCTCTTTCTGTAACTGCAGGTGCCATTTGTGTTTTTTACTTCCTTCTTTCAAAATGCTTCCAATTTTCCTCTTTGTCTCTCATCATCTTCTTTTCTTGCTTTTTTCTGTTTCAGAAACTGAGAACCACTTAGTTTTGTTCTCTTCATCTGTGAGTAAAGGATGGGATTGAGAGATTTTTATTTAAAGTTTCAAACTTGAAAGTAAGAACAGGATTATATATATGGTTGATAACTGGTCAGCAAAACAATGAAGACTAACAATCAATTTTATCCAAAATTTGGGGGAATACCGAGCCAAATGGGCAAGAAAATCTCACAGACCCTATAGTACAGGCACCTCCCCTATTTCATTATAAATGTCGATACCCAAGGTTTAAAACGAAGTTTTTAAAATGAAAACGCACTCGCTTTAGCTTTAATTGCAAGCTAAAGGAT
The DNA here is from genome assembly GCA_903632075.3 of Acanthosepion pharaonis. NCBI lineage: Eukaryota > Metazoa > Mollusca > Cephalopoda > Sepiida > Sepiidae > Acanthosepion > Acanthosepion pharaonis. Next base: position 3,370,106 of record CAHIKZ030001147.1, read on the forward strand.
TAAATTTACTATTTCTAGTAAGCAAAATACTCTGGTGTATTTCAAATAGAAATTATATAGATTGGAATATCAAATATTTGCTCGATTTAAAAAAAAATCTCTTTACAAGAGGCCATTTTCTCACTTTTATGAAATTTGTAAACGAAACAATATCATCAATTTTTCCAAAAATAAAATATATATTTGTGACACGTTATTTGAGTAAAATTAATAAATTTAAAGTTAGATTAATCTGATTTGAAACAAATCTTACTTATAGCATAAAAAATTTGTATATAAGCATTTCCTAACGTCTTCTTTTTCTAATGTCGTTATACTGATTTTCTAAGCGTAGCTTAGATGTGGCACAAGGTCAAAAGTATGGGGCACCGAGTGAGAATTGAACTCACTCTCCTGTTGTAACTGTTTTAGCGAGATAAGCTTGCTAACCATTACACCACGCCAAAGTGTCTTTTTCTAATGTCGTTATTGACGTATCGATGAGGTCCGACATGTTGATGGATTGTATGGATGACCAGAATTGACGTAAATTTACGAAATCTAAGTGAACGGATTTTTTTTTGGGGGGAGGGGGTATACTACGTAGTAATTTTTACAAATGAATATATTTTCCACTTAATTATAATATCACCTAAAAGAACTGAAGCAAATGCAGAATTTGAAACGATTTTTAAATTATTATAAATGATTTAATTAAAGTTTTAAAAAGTGAAAACAATTCTTGTAAAAATTCATTATTCATTAATTTTTTTTTCTTAAGACGATACAAAAGCAATTAAAAGTTTTTCTAATTAAATAATTAGATAGTTATATTGCATTTTTTAGTTTACAATTCGAAAAAGATTTTTGGTAACTGGTGGTCCTGTTTTTTTTAAAAAAAAAAACTGATTTACATTCTCCAAGGAATCCTACTTTTAATTAATAAAAGAATTTCTTGAACGAAAATTTAATTTCTTGAAATTTCATAAAATTAAGTGAGGGGGCGAGTTACATATGCAAAAAAAATATTTCTTACCAAGTTTTTCTAACACAAATACTTTAAAAAATAATTTTATTCATTTGTGAATAAGTCCCGAAAATTCCATTAAAATCCGATAATTATTTGATTTTTGCAAGAATTTCCAAATCCATGTGTTTTTTTTTTACCGGAACAAAAGCCCAAAAACACTCAAGTTGCGTGACACAACGTAATTTACTACGTCATTAAAAATACAAGATTTTTAACCAAAATTTCGAAACTGTCAGAAGAGATTAAAACAAATTTAAAAAAAAAAAAAAAAAAACAATACTTTGATCTTTTCTTTTAAGTACGAGTGTAAAATTTTGTTTGTATTGAGTTTGAGGGTTTTTTTTTTTTATCATGCTATGCTTTTTTAGCGAAAAAGTGGAGGTGCCTACTATGGTACAATTGAAAGAAAGATCTAATTCTACAAAGAAAACAATTTAAAATTTCACATCAAAATATAATTTTAAATACGAAACAAAGGTTAATAAAAAATGCTAGCAATTGATTTTCATTTGTTCCTTAAAAACACATTTTACATTTCTTTAAAATAGAGTTAAGAAAAGGAAACTACACTTACATTTAGGTTGGAGTCAAATTTTCTTTGGTTTTTCAGTTTTTAGTCTGAAAAAAGTTCACTCTACGTGAATGAAAATGTGACTTTTTCAATAATAACCAAAAATATTTTTAAAAGTAGTCTTTGATTTTATGGTATTCTGTCTCTACACCCACCCTTATATCTTTTGAACTTTCTTTTCACGACCAGTTCAGACATGAAAAATCAAAATGAAAGAACTGACGCCAAAGTCTTCGACTTCTCACATAGCTGTGAAAAAATTTGAAATCAAGAAGATGCTCACAAAAAAAAATAAAAAGCGGGATGGGATAACACGTGGTATACTTAATGACCAGCCTAAATTGATCACCATGTGTAAGTGGGGTCCATCCCCACCGTCAGACAGCGCTTTGGAGACATTTTTTAAGACATGCTGGCGTCATTTGAACCCTATCTAAAAATTTTCTTCATAGATTTGCCAAATTACCAGCAGCCAAATATAAACATTTTAAAACTAAAATTAAAAACAATTTTATTTTTGATATCTAATTTTAGGTGTATTTTTGCTAAATAAAAACAAAAATAATATACCCCATCGGAAGTGCCCTCACTTCCCTAGGGAGTATCGCCCTGCTCGTGGTAAATGTATATTTAGACAGCGAACTTTCTTTTAAAAATCTTTTGTTAACGTACAAGGAAAATCTTAATTAATTTTTTTATTTAGATTTTCCAGTGTTCTTACAATTTTCCGTTTGGTTGGAGTGACGGAGTAAAAATAAATAGTCTATATCGTCCATTGCCTCAAGTTCTTTTGGCCACTATTTTAGCCATTTTTAAGGGGGATTGTTTTTGGCATAGTTAGTTTATTTTTCAAGTTTTTAATTTGTCAGCTGTATTATTCGTGAATTTTAGTAGGCCACATCTCACACAGTCACTTCAAAACATGACTGAAAACTAACAACACCCCCCTCCTTGAAAATGGCTAAAGTGGCCGAAAGCGCTTTGGACAATCAACAATATGGACAGTTTTTTTCGGGTGGGAGTGAGTATATATATTAAAGACGACAAACAACATACTACGATTGAGCTTTTTATTTATTTATTTATTTTGTGTTCGAACAAGTGTTTCCTTTTTTGGACACATCTCTATTAGAACCCTAAATACACAGAAACTTACCAGACTCCATCCGAAACATACTAGTAGAAAATACAAATATAATAACCTCAGCCAAATGTAAAAAAAAAAAAAAGATTAAAAATAATGGAAGCCTTAATAATAAAAAAGAAAAAGCCAACACTTAATAATATTAACTACGAACACGGTCACAATGTGCTGTGTTCGGAAAATAAAACATCCCTATATCTCTAGAAACATACATACAAACCATACATCCGGTTAAAAATAAAAAATAAAATCATCCTTGATAATGGTTAAAAGTATAACCAAAAGCGCTCGGAATTATAGAACATTTGGAAAGTTTCTACAGAATCTGTGTCCAAAAAAGAAAACACTTGTTCGAACACAAGAAAAATTAAATAAAAAGCTTAATCGTACGTAGTACCTTGTCTGTCGCCTTTAATGAAACATGTATAAATGAGGGATTGCTGCCTAAATGCACAATATATATATATATATATATATATATATATATATATATGAATTTAGGTAAAAATGCCAGCGATAAAAATGGCAACGGAAAAAATGGCAGAGTAAAAATGGCAACGGTAAAAATGGCAACGGTAAAAATGGCAAAAATGGATAAATAAGAAAAAATGGCAAAAGTAAAAAAAATATAGATGAATATCTCACAATGAGTTTATTAAAATGTTGGATACATAATGCATAATGGAAAAACATGCGAAGTTTGTCAAATTAAAAAGAATATTCAGCTAAAGCTCCCCCCTCCCATGAGATTTTACTTTTTAGGTGATTACGTCTGAACACACTGAAAAACTTGTGAAAAAACAATTATAGGTCCACTTGATGAAACCGAAAAAAAAACAACAAAAAAAAACAAAACAATAAAACATTAATTATTTCAGAGGTTATCACACAATGACAGGGTCAGAGTGGTGCCAGTAAAATTTAAAATATTCTCTGATGCGTTTTCAATCTTTTAATACTCAAGTGTGAAGTCTCTGAGAGGCGTCATATCGACATTTAGCAAATAGGTGTGAACAGAAATTCAAAAGGTTTGCTGAGGAATAGGCTAAGTGAACTCTAGAATATTTACTTCGTTTACCATAATTTAACAATAAAATAATTAAATTAGACTCTGAGAGTCAATACGAAATCTGTAAATGGGATTCCGAACCTTCGCCATTGCGATTTTTCCGATTCCCATTAATCGTCCCAACACTAATATATATATATATATACTAAATCCACTTATTTTATAAATATATATATATATATATATACACACACTAATACACTTATATATATATATATATATATATATATATATATATATATATATATATACACACACACACTAATACACTTATTTTATATATATATATATATATATACACTAATACATTTATTTTATATATATATACACTAATACACTTATTTTATATATATATATATATATATATATATACACTAATACATTTATTTTATATATATATACACTAATACACTTATATATATATATATATACATCTAAACCTAATGTCAGTTATCAATTATAAAATTAATTATAGTCATCAAATTAACTTAAACACGCTACGATTTGTGCTTTTACTGCAATTAGGAGTTGGAACCTAGCGGCCCGCCCCCACCAAATAAAACTTCTAAAAGTCGACATCGAAAATTTAAAAAAATGTTTTTAATACTAGGAGCGGGAATTTAGCCCTATTTAAAACAAGAGGAGAAGGAGCCTAGCCTCCCACCACTAGAGTAAATATTTATTTTAAAATATTGAGGTGGGGGACTTAGCCCTAAACTATAAGGATGGGAGCTTAGACCCATCCTTCTCGAACGGTCATAATTTACTGTTGTCGAATTGCCATTTTTTCCTATTTATCCACTGTTGTCATTTTTACCGTTGCCATTTTTACCCTACCATTTTTACCGAGCACCATTATATATATATATATATATATCAGAAAACGCTCGGGACAAGATGCATTATGAAAAATGCTTTGCTCCAACCAAACAGCAAAACTGAAGAATGCTGGAAAATTTAAATAAAGAATTAATTAAATTTTCTTTGTCTGCCATATTTAACGGAAGATGTTTAAAAGAAATCTTGCTGCCAATGGGCAAATGTCGGCATATAGAAAAATATTTACTTTGCCAACTAAGCACTAGCTAAAAATAAACAAATAAATATAAATAAAATAAATATAAACTTTAAAAAATATAACACAAACCTTAAATAAATAAATAAAAGAAACAAATATAATATAAACTTAATTTTTTTAATAAATAAACGGGCAAATATTAAAGTACGCACCATTGCGCGTGTGTGTGTATATGTACATATAGACTCTCACACAACGACACAAACAAACGTCAAAAAAAAAATGACCACACCTAAGCAACCATAATTAATACTTCAATAATCCCAAGACAAAAACAAACCAACTACTAAACATTAAATAAAAATAAAATGAAACATTAAATAAAACGATAATATATAAGCATACACTTATTTTAATTATATACACTACCTAACAATTGGATATAAGTCCGTGGGTGCAGCGTGCGTGAAGTGCGTGCGTAGATGTGCGGCAGTAATGTACTACACACACACACACACACACACACACACACACATTATACAATAGGAATTAAGATTACATTAGGTTAATGATCATTTTCACCTTGTAAATTAAAATAAAATTTACAAGGATTTTTCAAACCAGTCAATGGATGATAAATTATTGAAATAAAACTGACCAAACAGAAGAAGGAAAGAGAAGAAAAATGGGGGGGAAAAAAGAGAGAAAATAAAAACAAGGAAGTAGTTGTAAGTAAGAGGGGGTGGACAGGGGAGAAGGGAAGACAAAGGGGAGAAAAAATATAAAATAAATAGATAATTTCTTCTCCCTTTTTCATATCATATAATAAAGCATTATTATCTCTATTTTCTGACTTTAAATAACCTGCAAAAGATTGATAAGCCATAACAAAAAAAATAAAATAAAATAAATAAATAAAATAAAAAAACAAAAGTAGATATAAGTTCAACGTTAACTTCAACACCTCCAAAACAAAACTACTCTATTAATCTTCTGACAGAACCCTTTCTGACTTCAATCAGCATGGCTGATGCTAACCTCCAAGAGAGTGACTCGTGGTGCCTTCTTGGACTAACATTCTCGACTGACATGAAGTGGAACAATTATATTGAATCCATTGCTAGGTCAGTTGCTAAGAATAGATGCTTCACTATGTCGTGCTAGACAATTTTTCTCTCCAGAATCTAAGTCTATGAAGAATCAGCAATATTATTGATCTTGATCCCGCGTCTCGGCTTCAGTCACTTTCTCACATCCATAAAGTTGCCTCCATTTTCTATTAATACTTCAGTTTATAGTGTGCTAAACTCAGATTAGCAGCTGATGTCTAAAATGACCTTCACTCTTTTCTAAACTGTAGTAAAGAATGGCTTATTAATGTTAACGCCTTCAAAACCAAACTGTTCTCTATTAATCATCTGAAGGGGTGTGGCTATTCTGCCTTCTCTCAGCATGGCTGATGCTAACCCCCAAGAGAGTGGTGCGTTGCGCCTTCTCGGGCTAACGTGAAGTGGAAAGACTATATTGAATCCATTGCAATGGTTTCAATACTAAACAATTTTTCTCCCCAGAATCTAAGTCTAAGTCTACTAATCGTCCATGCTTAAAATATTGCTGCCATATATGGTCCGGTGCTCCTGCTATTTATCTAGAGCTCCTTGATAAAATTCAAAGAAGAATCTCCAATATTATTACTTCCTATAATTAAGCCTTTTTTCTGTCAGAGTTTTGGATAGATAATTCCGAACAAAAGGTGAAAGATGTAGAGAAATGGGCGTTGGGAAGTGAAAAGAAAGATCCCAGGTTATAAAATCCAGAGTCATTCTTTTCGGAGTGACGCAGTGCGAAATCTCTCATGCAGTAACTGTTTGAGTGAAGATCGGGACGAGACGAAAAAAAAAAAAACAAGACGAAGGTATAGGATCTAAATATGACACAGCAGAAAACCAAAGTCTGGTTACTGGAGATGTTTTTGAAAATAAAAACCGGTGTTTTTTAGATATGACGTTAACAAAAGAGCAAATTACAAACTCATAGCTAGAATATTTATCAATGTTCGTCATGTACGTGTAGACTTCGTGATGAACAGCAATTTTTCTTCCAGTCATCCTGGAATTTATTCCTTTAGGTTTTAAAAATAAAAGAATATTAATCCGTCTGGCTAAAATATTCGTTCGGCTTCTTTTAGGTAAGCTGCTAAGAAAGTGGGTTCTCTGTGTTGTTTTCTCTCCAGAATATATCCTACGTACCTATAAGTCTATAACCCGCCCATGCTTAGAATATTGCTGCCACATATGGCCCTGTACTCCTACTATTTATCTAGAACTCCTTGATAAAATCCAAAGAAGAATCTGCAATATTATTGGTCCTGTCCTGACCATATGCGTTCCTCTGTTCACCCTACCGCTGTTAAGCACCGTGGAGTAATGGATAGTGGCTTGGATTGAGGAATCGGAGAGCCGAGTTCGAATTCCAGTCGAATCCATTACATTCACTTACGTGCTAATACCCTTGGGAAAGGTGCGGATCCTCTTCTTCTCCCTCCAGCTATGGTTCTGTAGCCTTGGATGGCAACTGGTCTAGAAGGACAACTCTGAATTCAAAACCTGAGGGGGGTTGTTTGGGGACCTTGCGGCACGTAGTGCACCAGGTCCCTGTAATCGGCCCTTCAAAAAGTGTGGATGGTTCTGCCCGTAACCTTCACCACTATAATCAAATCTCATGTGCTATACATGCGGGTTTGGGGACCGCTTGTGAATTCCAGATTCCCATGAAACTCCAATATTGGAGCCGGCTCAACCCACCCCGGGTGAATGCCGTTACAGGAAGGAGGACGTGTCTTGCCTCTCTTGCATGCTAAATAGCAAATAGCCTGGGCAGACACAAGAAGCAACTGACTCTGATATCAATAATCATGACCAGAGACAGGAAAGGCTAAAAAATGTTGAAACATTAACATTTTAAACTTTTAAATTTATTTATTTTTAGATGTGTCTGGGTCTAGCCAATTTTACTTAGCTTCTTTATTCATTTGTTTTTTATCACTTACGCCCAGTTCACACTCTTCCCCAGTCTTTTGAACAAGAATGTTTTCTGTTTAGGATTGGGTTTCCGGTTCCTTCTGAAGTCTTGTCATTTTCTTTTACCTCCAGTAACCCATTCTACATTGTTATAATCGGAAAAAAATTAAATTTTAAAATTTTAGCCTTCAGACATTTTCAGAATTTCCTATCTATGTATAATTATAACCAAGGTTTACATTTTTATACCCCACCTCATTTTCATACATATATATAATTATATTAACAAAAACCATTACTTTAGTCTGAAGAAGTCCTAAAAGTCGAAACATGTAACACAAAAAAATGTTTTCACTTTGTCTAATATTCCTAATATTGTTCTAGTGTGCGATGGATAAATTGTCGTCTTAACGACACAAAAAAATGAAAATAACACCGACATCTCATTTTAACAGATCTATTTACCAAAATTACACCAAAATATCATGAAATACTAAAGAGTAAATTTATTCAATATAATAGACATTGGCTTCAAGCTCAGTTTCCAGAAATTTTGGAATCCCCTCCAACTCTTCTGGACAGTCTCCATGTTTAATAAATACTGCCATAATCCTTGCATTCAGTTCATCTTTGATGTTACAAGAAGTTTTGCTGGTCTCTCGCTCAACTGCGTCCCACACATAATAATCAAGGGGGCTGCAGTCTGGGGAGTTAGGTGGCCAGATGTAAGGGATGATGTGGTCACAGAAAGTGTCTGATTGGGTTTGCCTTCTTGTGTGACATGGTGCAAACTCCGGTTGCCAGACATAGTGTCTTCCAGCAGCCACCCTCTTGACCCAGGCACTTGATGTAGGCCTCCGTGTTGAGTCTGAGGCCCTGTGGGAAGATGGAGACATAACATCATCATCACCTTCGTAATCACTATTAGACTCATTCAACTCTTTCCGAATCCTCTGTACTGTCCTCAGACTCACACCCAAACATTATGAAATGTTTGTATTGGAGCTTCTGGCACGAATCCCAAGCAGTACAGATATGCAGTTTCAAAATTTCTGGAGGAGCATATGCGTCATTGTACTCTTTTTCTCACAGTGTCCAATTGACCCTACTATACTGTGCAGTTGGCAAAATCAAAAACAATAACACGCATGCGCGAAATGAAAAATATAAAATGGCGACAATTTACCCATCGTACCCTGTATATATTACAAAGAATTAATGGATTTATTTTTAACCTGACATTTTTATTCTTATTTTAGCTTAGCTTTTGGAAGGCTTTTCACAATGTGCCTTCAGTCCATGGTATTCTCAGCCTCTATCAATCAGCCCTCTTCCTCTCTGAAGGGATTATCAATCATTCGTTGGTACTGAGGAGGACTGATATTACATAACAGTTCAGTATTTTTTGTTTCTAACGAAATTTTCCTGTTACTTAATACCTTGCTTAGCTTTTTATTCTATTTCTATCCAATAAAAATAAATAAATTTGAAAATTTAAGCAACTTGAATATAAATTCTTGTGCAAAAATTAACCAAGCTGAGCACTGGTCAAAATTTTAAGATGCTTATGCAAAAAAAAAAAAAAAAAAAATTGTGTATCGACTTTAGCGTTACTTTGGTGCAAGTGATCGAATGTCTTTCCTCACAAGCGCCTTGATAATTTCCAACGCTGAACTATGAGATTGTCAATCTGGAATTAACTTTTGTTATAACTAAAATGGATAATATAGCATGAAAAAAATAATGGCCCTTATTTTTTGCGAGAAGGCGAAATTTTGGAAAGTAGTTTCTTTCCCTTAAAAAAAATGGGTTCGATAAAAAGTCGTGAATGTTAAATTTTGAGGCAAAAAAAAAAAATAATAATAATAATAATTAAAAAGCGGTAGACTGTATATCGTAGTTATGTCCCATGAACGATTTCTTGGTTCAAGGGAGACAATTCGAATAAAGAAAACTGAAAATGTTTAATGGACATTATTAATCATTAAAGAGTTTTTTGTTTTTGTTTTTTGACATTATGGGAAAATTTTCGCATTCTTAGCTTAAGTCAGATTCAGATTTTTTCTTTTTACCTGTAAATAAATTAATCCATGAATTTAACCATTAATACCCAACATAAATTCCTGTGTTAATTATATGATTATAAAAGCCTCTCACTACTTTATCACTACTTTCATGGAATGTGCTTGGACGAATTTCATTCCTTGGTACTGCCTGTTTTAACGTTCATGGCTATGACCCCCTCCCCCCAATTCCTTTCGTATTCCATTGATGAGATATAAGTTCCAATTTAACAGCTTCTTCCAGTAAACGACTGCTCTGTGGAACCAATTCCCAAGAGAATGCTTCCCTGATCACTACAGTCTTAGGGTTAACAGTTATCTTTCCCACCCATATGCATAAATTGTGCCTCTTACTTTGTAACCCTCTACCTAGCAGACCCCCAGGATTTGTACAGGGTGAAGTTCACTGTGTAGTAGAAAAAAAAAGGCATAATATATATGTGTGTGTGTGTGTGTGTGTGTGTGTGTGAAAGACAATAGGAAAACTGTAATAGTTGTCGATGCGTTTCATCCGATGTGGACTTTCTCAAGGCAAAAACGAAATGAATTTATTAAATGAAGTAACTAATAATAACAAAACAAAATGTCCTTAGCAACTGAAAGAATTTGGAGAACTCTATGTCATTTACTGTCACATGTGGAGATATTGTTTTTATTGCTGTATTGATGGATTCAACCATTTTCTTTTGATTTCTTGATATTGTTCTGTAAGTGTGTTTGGGAGAGAAGTAATTCTGTTAAGAAAGATGAAATAGGGGAAAAGCCTGGGCGTAGATTAATATTTAGGTAATATTCAATGGCAGCACTCTCGAGGATTTTCCTTCTGAGTGAGTTATTTTCTTTTTTTTATGAGTATCATTTTTAAAATCAAAATTATGGTTGAATTTATTTCTATGTATGACTAGTGCATTAGCTAAGTTGTTTTTTTATGAGGTCTCTTTTGTGCTCATAAATGCGTTTTTTTAAATTTCTACTTGTTTCTCCAATATATTGGGAGGAACAGATTTGGCAATTTATTTTATAAATGCCTGCTTCAGAAATATTATTGCTATTAGTGTTTGAGGATCTGAGTATGTCCATAATCAAACGCGTCGGCAACTATTAGTTTTCCTATTGTCTTTTACATTTATAAATATTGTCTTTTTCTACAGGTTAACTGAGAAATTTTTCATATATGTATATATATAGTTTTAAGGTGTGCTATATTTATGGGATAAAGTGCTCAATATCAGAGATAGGCCTGATGATCACAGCTAGCATGAATCAGCCTGTTACCTCGGAGTTGTCTTCAATGTTTACTTTTATATACATTCTGTAATAATTATGCCTTTTTTTGTCTTTTTAAATTTTTGTTAATTTTAAGTTACTAATAAAAAATAAATAAATATGATTTTAATTAAAGGTTTATAACCAAAGCCTATTAATATCGGTCATTAATTTTTGCACAGCAGGTATTAATTAGTCATAAATAAAATTTGAAGGAAACTGAATAATATAAGGAAAATGTAGTCACATTGGTTCAACTACGTCTGGATAATCATGCCACAATGCAAAGACTAACACAAGTTTTAACATTGTTACCTTTTCCGTAGGTACCTTCACTAATTTGTGATAATTCAAAATGCTTAAAGTTTAAAATGAATTTTAAAAATTAAAAAGCTTTCTTGAAGCTTTCATTTTAACTTTAATTGAAAGCTGAAGGTTTTCAAATTCCAGTAAGCAAAATACTCTGTAGCGTATTTCAAACAGAAATTATATTGTTTGACATCAATTCACTTTTTTTTTCTTTTTTTTTTTTTTGCTAAAAATAGCTGATTAATGCTCGTTTTTTTTAATCATCTGTCATCACAATGTAATTTTCTTTATTCAAAAATCTTCCAAAAATAAAATATACTTTTCTAAAACTTTGAGGAATATTAGTTGATTTAAAGCATAATTAATCTGATTTGAAACATTTACTTTAAGTTGAAAATAACAGAGAAATGGATTCTTAAAAAACAAACAGTAGCAGTGATTATGTATTTATCACTCATCAATCACTTAACTTAAATCATGCTGATAAAGGGGTTGACAGCTTTATTGTTGTTTTAAGGAGACTATCTGTTAAAACATAATTTAAGAAAATGATGGATGAAACTTTTTTTTTTTATATAAATTTTTAAGTACTCAGTAATCTTAAAAATGTTAGAAATACACTCTGTAATCTAATTTTAGGAATGTTGAACTTAAATTTACTATAGTCATCAATCTTATTTTCTGATAATGTCATCTATGGTCACACAATTTCAAAATGGGCAAGTTATACACATAAAATAATTTATTTTAATTATTTTAAAAATCTTAGTGATTGATTTGTATTAAGCTTTTCAATTTTCACTTAGTAAATATAGTCTTCACTTAATAACTTAATGTGATCAAAGTTATGAATTTTTAAAAAGGTTTTTGAAACTTTATAAATTATAAAAAAAAAAAAAAAAAAAAAAAAACAATTCTTGTAAAAATTCATTATTCATCAAAAAAATTTCTTTCTTCAGACTATAATGTCCTTAATATATATTATTTATAAAAACAATTAAAAGCTTATCTAAATAATGTCATAATTTTATTACGGTTTTTATTTTACTATCCAGAGCACATTTTTAAGAAAGCAGGAACTGAAAAAAAAAAAAAATAGATGATTTACATTCTCCAAGGAGTCCTGCATTTAACTAATAAAACACAGAATTTAATTTCTAGAAATTTTATGAGATTAAGTAAATTGCGGGGGGGGGGGAGATTTATATATATATATAAAAAATTTTTTTTTACGAAGGTTTCTCTAAAAATAATAAAATCAAAAATAAATTCATTCATTTGTGAATAAGCCCTGAAAGTTTTATTAAAATCTGATAATTATTTGATTTTTACAAGAATTCCCAAATGTGTTATCTTACCAGAAAAAAGGTGCTAAAATTTCCAGTCAACTGTTACACTGTTGATGCATATTAAAAAAAGGAAAAGGAAAAGAAAAGGAAAAGGAAAAGGAAAAGGAAAAGAAAAGGAAAAGGAAAAGAAAAGGAAAAGGAAAAGGAAAAGGAAAAGGAAAGGAAAAGAAAAGGAAAAAAAAAGGAAAAGGAAAAAAAAAGGAAAAGGAAAGAGAAAAGAAAAGGAAAGAGAAAAGAAAAAGAAAGGGAAAAGAAAAAGAAAGGGAAAAGAAAAAGAAAGGGAAAAGAAAAAGAAAGGGAAAAGAAAGGGAAAAGAAAAAGAAAGGGAAAAGAAAAAGAAAAATAAAAGGAAAAGAAAAATAAAAGGAAAAGAAAAGGGAAAAGAAAAGAAAGGAAAAATAAAAGGAAAAGAAAAATAAAAATTCCCCCAAAAAAATAAAAGGAAAAGAAAAATAAAAGGAAAAGAAAAATAAAAGGAAAAGAAAAAAAAGGAAAAAAAAAAAGGAAAAGAAAAAAAAGGAAAAGAAAAGGTGAGAAAAAAAAAAGGAAAAAAAATAGGAAAAAAAAAAGGAAAAAAAAGGAAAAAAAAAAGGAAAAAAAGGGAAAAAAAAGGAAAAAAAAAAAAAAAACACACACACAATTTTGAACATGTTAGAAAGGATTAAAAAATAATTTGGTCTTTCCTCTTGATAATAAACATTTTGGTGATAAAACTTTGTTTTAAGTTTGGGGCCTTTTTCATCATCTGTTTTTTAGTGAAAAAGTGGAAGTACCTACTTTTCAGGTTTTATTTTATTCTGTAGTCAAGCTGCATATTTGTGCAGGGATTGTACAATGATTTTTTTTTAGTACACAAACCAGAAATAAGAAGCAGTAATTTATTTCAGAATTGAACTGATCTGGATCTAATACCATCTAAATAATTGTACAAATTCACAACAGCCTTATCCATTTGCAATGAATAGGTGGTTTATTTATTTTATTTTATATTTTTTTTAGACATTTCACCCCAAGTAAGGCAATAATGCAACTAGGACACAAAGGGTTACTGGGAGTAATAAAAGAGAAGACTTTAGTGAGGAGAAAGGACAATTATTAAGTTTTCAGGAAGACAGATAATGATTGACATTGTATTTAAACTTTTGAAGATTGTAGGGAAGCAAGAAATCAGAAGAGTTCCACATGTGACAAGTGCAAGGTTGCATCGAGCTTGTTCGACTTTAAAATGGTGAGACCTAGTTGCCAAGCTAATCAGTCAGTTATGTGACACGCTTAGGCGATCCTGTATCTTTTGATACAGGACTGAAGAGGCAGATTTTTTCCACAGTAGGTTGCCATTTCTTTCTGTGGTAGACCAGTTGCCATCCAAGGCTATAGAACCCAGTCTGTCCTGCTATTTACCCATATCCGGGGGGGGGGGGGAGAAGAGGATTCATAATTTTCCCATGAGTATTAGCACATAAGTGAATGTAATGGATTTGACTGGAATTCAAACTTGGCTCCATGCCGCCAATATAGGAGTAGACTTAAATTCATGCAGTCAAGGTGCTAAGGAGGAAAGCTCATCAGAAGAAGTGCCATGAAAATATTTGTAGAAAAGAGAGGGGAAAAAATATCAAGTTGGCGAGAAAGTGACTGAAGTTAAGATGCTAGGTCAGAATAGATTACATTTAGCCTCAAATATGTGAACCATTGTAGCTCCAACTATTTCAAAATTTTTTGCAACAGTGACCACACATTGCAGGTAATTTTTATTGGTGCACAAAGCAGAATGCAAGCTCAGTAAATTTCCTTCCTAGAAATTTTGGATTAAAATTGATAAAATTAAGTTAAAGTGATATTGTTTAGAAAAGTTTAATATGTAAAAGATTTCATTTTAACTAAAACATGACCAGCTTACGGCCATATCACGTTCAAACAACAGTTCCCGTATGAACACCAAAGTTAAGCAATGTTGAGCCTTGTCAGTACCTAGATGGGTGACCACTTGGAAATGTCAGGCGCTGTAAGTTTGGATGCGCAGATGGTGTAACGGATACCGAGTTGGAATTGTTAATCAGAGAGTTGAGTTCCAATTGGTTTCATCATATTCATTTAAGCGCAAATACTCTTGGGGAAGGTATGAATCCACTTCTTCTCCCTCAGTTATGGGTTAATTAGTAAGATTTGTATCACTAAATCTTTATCTATAAAAAAAAAGAAAAAATTCTTACAATTTAAAAAAAAATTATTTTCAGATTGTTTTTTTTGCAGATTATTTTTAAATAAAATAACCTGCAAGAGATTTGATAAGCCATAGAAAACGAATCAACGAAACATGACAAGAATACGATAAATTCCAATCAAGCAAATATACAAACTAATCAGTTACAATAGAAATAGGTTTCAAAGATTTTCTTTTTAAAGTATCTACAAAAGACAGAAAATTGTGGAGAGCCATGATCACCAACGTCCTGAATGTGGAGGGTGGCAGCAGCATTTGAGAAAAGATGAAAGTTTGATCAAAATTCCAATAAGTACCAGAGAGTGCTGAAAAGTTCTAGGTCCAATCAGGGAAGGTTAAAAAAAATATTGTCAAGTTTTGGGAATTTGGTCAAGATGAGAACTTTTTAGCTCCACCCCTTGCATGAATCCCTGAAACTAATTAAAACTTCCAACTACACTTGCATTTAAAAATATAAACAAAAAATTTGTCTGTTCTTATATTTTATTGCATATAAAAACCGCTCTTTTCTGAAATATTAGAATTTCATTCTTATAAAATAAATGGATATAAAAAAAAAGGAACTTATTTTGAAGTGAATCCCCATATAGGCCACAAAAGAACTTCCAGCAACATTCAATATGCCATCAAACAATTTTTTTTGGAGGGGTGTCTAATATGTCATCAGATACAATAATTTTTAAATAATGTTTAACTTATTTTATTCAGGAAAAGAATTTCTAAACAACTTTTCATTTCAGTCTGAATTTCTTATATAAGGAATTGATCACTAGAGTAGTATCCTCATCTTGGTTGTTTTAGTTAAAACAATTTCAACCATAGGACTGTCTAACCTCCTCCAGGTATGTTTCATACTTGGTAAACTGAGAATTTAGGAAACTCACTACCTGACTCAGGGACTGACCATCAGGTAAATAACAGATTTGTTTTTATCAATCAGAAAAATTCCCATATAATTTTAGAGCCTTAAACCCAATATCTTTCTTTTCTTTTTTTTTTTAAAAAATTGTTTTGACCCTTGCAAGACAGTAAAGCCACTAAGACATGAAGGGTTACTCAGTGTGAAATAAGAAAACAACATTAAGCAGAGAGAACAACAGAAGAGTCATCACGAAGACAGAAGATAATGACTGACATTGCATTTAAATTTTTGAAGATCAAAATTGACTGGAAAACATGGAGCCAGAAGAGAGTTGCACAAGTGAGAAGTGTGAAAAAAGAAATTCTTAACATAGAATTTATGGTTGCATCTAGTCAACTCAACTGTGAATTGTTGTCAATCTAGTACTGCACTTAAATTCTTAGAGTCCAGGTACCATAGCAAAGAGCTCATCTGAAAGTATTTATAGAAAAGGCACAGAGAAACTATGTTATGGCAGTTGGAAAGAAAGTGAAATGTCAGGTTAGGAACAATAATAGTGCTGATTCTTCTTTGGATTTTAGCAAGAAAAATTATTTAGGAGGAGCACTGGAACATATATGGCAGCAATATTCAAAGCATGGACGAATAGTAGACTTAGAGGTATATAAGTTAGATTCAGGAGAGATAAATTGTCTAGCATGACACAGTAAACCAGCTTTCTTAGCAGTTTGTTCTTATAAAATCTAGTCTCCCTATAGTAGAAGCCTCAATGGAATGTTCTTTTTCAGTAAATAATAGGCGGCCATAACTGCAACAAAGGTGAAAATTACACAGGACACATCTGTAGAGATTTTGGAAAGGTTTATTTTTTTGTTTTTTTTTTAAAAAAAAAGTTTACAGATACACAAAGCTGCTTGTCTGTTTGATCTAACAAGTCAAATTTATTGAGTGGAATGGAGTAGTTTGTGGGGAGGGGGTCCAAGCAGCACCTAAAAAAAAAGTGGGGGCTGAATTATCTTATTGGGACAATTTTTTTTTTTATTTGACCAAGTGAAACAAACTCCACTTTGGTTATGCCTCCCAAACTCCATGTGTGCAACAAGTTTTTTTTACAATAACTTTTCTCCCTTCTCTTTCCATGCACAGGAAATGTCTCTGCACCATTGATATTTTTAAATTAAAATCAGCAGAGAGTGAGATATGATTGGTAGAAGGGAAACCAAATAAGAAGAAAAAGGATGCTGACAATTTTGTTTCTTTTTGGTATATTTTGTCTGCTGATGAAGATGAGAGCGGGAAAATATGCTAGAAATATCAAAGCAATTTTTTGAAAACTTTTTTTTTTTTTTGATTCAAAATTGATATTTGTGAAAAGCTTACTTCATTAGAGAAGAGCAAGCCTAAGAATTGAAACAGCATCCTTGAAATTTAAGAGAAGTTAAGACACAATTGATTCAAGTCTGGGCGGGGGGGGAGGTGGACTGGGAATAAATAAAAAGAGGGATGGGTTAAAAATGGTGCCAGAGAGGTTTGACTCCCCAAAAACATCCATGATGTGTTTGATTTTTTTTTTGTTTTTTTTTTTTTGTTGTTTTTTTAAATTCTATGCCAGACATTGAGAACAACTTAAAAGAAACTAGTACTCAAGTGTCAAAATGTTGTAAAATGTGTATAGAAATTTTATTCCCAGGAGAAAATGAAAACAGAAAAGAAATAAATAAAAAGGTGGATTTATTTTAGTCAAGTCAGCTTATTAAACAAAAAAGAAAGAAAGAAAAAAAAAAAAAAAAAAAGAGTGGGGTTAAAAAGAGGGACAGAAAAAGTGAATAGTTTGCATAATAAAGATGTTTTATTTTCAGAGTTCAAATGTAACTATGATGACAAAAATGTTGCAGATAAATTCAAGTCTGGCAGATATTCACAAATAAAAGGAGAATAATGGCTGACAAGCCATTTGCAATGGGAATCATTTGCAAAATTCATTTGTCTTACTTTTAGGGATTGGTTGGTTTTAATCTTCCTTCTTCTTCATTGAATGAGCATGACAACTGGTTACAAAGCATCAGATATTGTTTTTCACTATACATCAAATATCGTAAGTTTATGTACACTGAATTGTGTGAGGAAAGAAACAGAACAAGCAAATACTGTGACTTTGGTATTATCCCTCTTGGCCAAAGTCTTCCGTGAACTTTTGTAACTTCTCTAAATCTTTCTCATTAACCGTGGGCTTGATAGTATTCAAAGACATCAACATGTCAGTCTGGAAAATAGAGAAATAAAATAATTACAAGAGAATTTTGATAATAGACTTCCATATGAAATGATTATATAAATCTATTCATATATTAATTGTTCAATGGTAAATTCAAGATTTCAGTGTGGGCCTTTTTCATAATTCAAAACCATTTTCAAGATTAGAGATGAAAATTGTCAGATTCTGAAATAATAATTACTAGCCTATTTGAAAATAAAGATTTGGTTCTATAAGGAACATTTATTTTATTTTTTTAAATAAAGTCACCCCAAACAAGGCAATAATGCTACTAAGATGCAAGGGGTTACCAGGAGTGAAAGAGAAGACTTTAGAAGGAACCAGAACCCCAATACTAAAAAGGGATAAACTTCTACACCTGTTCAAAAGACTGGGGAGGAGTATGAACCAGACAATAGGCAAACCTATTTATTCCTATTGCGGAAAATAAATACGTAAATAAAATTTCAGAGTTCAGGCAGAGACATTAAAAGTATAGAGTTGAAGTAGACTTTAGAAGGAACCAGAAACCCAATCCTAAACAGGAGAAGTGGATAAACCTCTACTCCTGTTGCTTGAAATTATGATTTCCTATTGTCAATATTTAATAGCTGCTATTCAATATAAAGATGATTGATATCTGTTAGCTTCTATAACAGTATAAGTAAAATTTCAAAAGTTAAAGAGAAAAAAAAAAAAATTGCATCAAATTTCAAAATATTTAGCTTTACAATTTATTTACTTAATACATTGATTCTCAACCACTGAGCCATTCAAACTAGAGTTCCATGAAATATTGCCACAGCATACACACACACACACACGTGTGTGTGTGTGTGTGTGTGTGTGGAAGTAGTAATGGTACAGCGTTAGTATTTGAGTAAATGAATAAGTATTAAATTTTTTTTTTTTTTTCAAATAATTCTTCACTATTCTTCAATTATGTTATTTTAAATTGTTTTAGTATTCATTTTTTAAAAAGTATTTTTATTTTTTTTAATTTAACTTGAAAATTCTTTATTTGAATAAATGAATATTAACTTTTTCTTCACATAATTGTATTCAACATTTTTTGTTTAGTATCTGTCGATATTTCTGAGATGAAGTATTATGTACACTATTACATTGTTCAGACTATCATCCTCATCTTTGTGATAAATATGGCAACAAAGATGAGGATAATAGTCCAAACAATGTAAATTTTTTTGTTTAATTCAAAATGGGTATACATTTTTTGTTTAATTCAAATTGTTTAATTCAAAATGGGTATACATTTTTTGTTTAATTCAAATGGGTATACATTTAAATGTTATTAAATAAAACCATGAATGGTTTTATTTAATAACATTTAAATGTATACCCATTAAAAATTTTGCTAAGTATGCCATGATATTTTCATTTACTCCTAGGTGGGACGCTGATTAAAAAGGTTAAGAAACACTGACTTAATGGATGCTTCAACTATTCCAATTTTCTATCAAGAGAGATTCCAAGTAGATTGTTCCAAATGTCATTTCTATGCTTTTTATCAAGTTCATTTACTGGCTGACTTTTTCTTCTATCATTTTCCGATAAATAATTAAAAAAAAAAAAAAAAAAAAAAAAAAAGGTCAGTAGCAGCAGTTTCTATTTTAAAATAAAATAAAAAAAATCATCCAAATACAAGTAAAATAATGTTACACACGATATACTGAATTAGGAAAAATAACACTTGTGCTCTCATCTTGGTTGTTATAATGTTACAATGTTTTGGCTGTTCTACTCTACAGCCTTCTTTAGGAAGCCCATCATATCTGATAAACACCTATGAATTTTGAACTGAACCTTTTATTCAATCCAGCCTACCACAGAGAATTAAATAAAGACGAGGGTCTGAAATTCTTAGAAGATTAACAGTTCTTCCAAAACTCTTTTTTTTTTTTAAATTATGGTGCACAGTGTATAAAGAATGTCTTAAGCCAGAAAATGGAGTTAGTTTAGAAATAAAAAAAAAAGTGGTTGATCAAGATTTGGTTAAGTAAATGTATATAAATTTGTTACTACATATTTTGAACTGCTTTGACTCAATTTAACTTTTTGCTGATTATGCACATTTTTTTTTTTTCTTTTTTAAAATAAAATAACTTTTTAGTGAGAGCAAATGTATTGGTTATGTACATAACATTTTTTATAGAATGCTACACTGATCCTCACCAGAAATGCTACGGTCAAACACTTTGATTCTTGACACCAGCTCACAGATATTCTGATGGTCTTAAGTATACACTGTCAAGAACTTTAAGATTAGTTATGATTAAGGGGACATACAACAGATTCATCATAAATAATAAGCATAAAAGTACAGCAGCTATGATTTATTATGTACCATAATTTTCCCATGTATAATACACATTTCTAAAAAAATAATAAGCAATATTGGGTGCATATTATGCACAGCTAAAAAAAAAAATCTTTAAAAAATTGCTGTAAAATAAAATAAGAATTATCATAAGACTAAAAACCCACTTTATTTTTAAACCAACCCACTCCCCAAGTTTATTTTTTGGGGGGAGGGGTTGACAGGCTGGCCCTTTTTCAACATTCCCTAGTAACAACTAGTAACAATGCTTGTGAGGAAATATGTCTGTGATTGAGGGTAAATGAAGCTAATGATGGAGGGGGGGGGTGCAATATCCAGTAAGTTGTCCAATGACAATCTGAGCAAAAACTGCTGGCCAGATATCAAACACAAAGGTGATATTTCTCAATCAATATGTTTAAAACTAAATTAGATTAATATGTTTAAAACTAAATTAGATTAATATGTTTAAAACTAAATTAGATTAATATGTTTAAAACTAAATTAGATTAATATGTTTAAAACTAAATTAGATTAATATGTTTAAAACTAAATTAGATTAATATGTTTAAAACTAAATTAGATTAATATGTTTAAAACTAAATTAGATTAATATGTTTAAAACTAAATTAGATTAATATGTTTAAAACTAAATTAGATTAATATGTTTAAAACTAAATTAGATTAATATGTTTAAAACTAAATTAGATTAATATGTTTAAAACTAAATTAGATTAATATGTTTAAAACTAAATTAGATTAATATGTTTAAAACTAAATTAGATTAATATAAATTAGATTAATATGTTTAAAACTAAATTAGATTAATATGTTTAAAACTAAATTAGATTAATATGTTTAAAAAACTAAATTAGATTAATATGTTTAAAACTAAATTAGATTAATATGTTTAAAACTAAATTAGATTAATATGTTTAAAACTAAATTAGATTAATATGTTTAAAAACTAAATTAGATTAATATGTTTAAAACTAAATTAGATTAATATGTTTAAAACTAAATTGATTTATATGTTTAAAACTAAATTAGATTAATATGTTAAAAACTAAATTAGATTAATATGTTAAAAACTAAATTAGATTAATATGTTTAAAACTAAATTAGATTAATATGTTTAAAACTAAATTAGATTAATATGTTTAAAACTAAATTAGATTAATATGTTTAAAAAATTAGATTAATATGTTTAAAACTAAATTAATATGTTTAAAAACTAAATTAGATTAATATGTTTAAAACTAAATTAGATTAATATGTTTAAAACTAAATTAGATTAATATGTTTAAAACTAAATTAGATTAATATGTTTAAAACTAAATTAGATTAATATGTTTAAAACTAAATTAGATTAATATGTTTAAAACTAAATTAGATTAATATGTTTAAAACTAAATTAGATTAATATGTTTAAACTAAATTAGATTAATATGTTTAAAACTAAATTAGATTAATATGTTTAAAAACTAAATTAGATTAATATGTTTAAAAACTAAATTAGATTAATATGTTTTAAAACTAAATTAGATTAATATGTTTTAAAACTAAATTAGATTAATATGTTTAAAACTAAATTAGATTAATATGTTTAAAACTAAATTAGATTAATATGTTTAAAAACTAAATTAGATTAATATGTTTAAAACTAAATTTTAAAAAACTAAATTAGATTAATATGTTTAAAACTAAATTAGATTAATATGTTTAAAACTAAATTAGATTAATATGTTTAAAACTAAATTAGATTAATATGTTTAAAACTAAATTAGATTAATATGTTTAAAACTAAATTAGATTAATATGTTTAAAACTAAATTAGATTAATATGTTTAAAACTAAATTAGATTAATATGTTTAAAACTAAATTAGATTAATATGTTTAAAAACTAAATTAGATTAATATGTTTAAAACTAAATTAGATTAATATGTTTAAACTAAATTAGATTAATATGTTTAAAACTAAATTAGATTAATATGTTTAAAACTAAATTAGATTAATATGTTTAAAACTAAATTAGATTAATATGTTTAAAACTAAATTAGATTAATATGTTTAAAACTAAATTAGATTAATATGTTTAAAACTAAATTAGATTAATATGTTTAAAACTAAATTAGATTAATATGTTTTAAAACTAAATTAGATTAATATGTTTAAAACTAAATTAGATTAATATGTTTAAAACTAAATTAGATTAATATGTTTAAAACTAAATTAATGTTTAAAACTAAATTAGATTAATATGTTTAAAACTAAATTAGATTAATATGTTTAAAACTAAAATTAGATTAATATGTTTAAAACTAAATTAGATTAATATGTTTAAAACTAAATTAGATTAATATGTTTAAAACTAAATTAGATTAATATGTTTAAAACTAAATTAGATTAATATGTTTAAAACTAAATTAGATTAATATGTTTAAAACTAAATTAGATTAATATGTTTAAAACCATTTTTTTAAAATAAGAGTAGGAAACGCTGGTTGTAATGAAATTGGAGAGGTACAATTTATAAGGTTTGATTACCAAACAAGGGGTGCATATTATGTGTGAGTAGAAACATTTTCCCACACTTTCAGCACAATTTTAGGGGTGAGGATTATGGATGAAGGTGTATTATACACAGAATTACAGTATTTATTTTCTTCTTTGAGGTGTTGTGTCCTTTCAGAAGTTGGGCGATCATGGCTTTTATAGCTCTTAGCAATATTTTCCTTTTTACTATCCTTGCCATCCATTCACACAAGCTCATTAAGTCGATTCTTATGAAAAATTTTTTTTTATTTTTAAAGTAAAATAATATTTTGGTGAGAGCAAATATATTGGCTGATCCATTTACAAGTCTTGTTTAAAAGATAGTGACATTGTAGATTGAACATGGGACACAAAGTAAGGATCCACTTTACCAATGTATGTATATTATAAATCAATCACCCACTTCAGGTCCATTTTGCATGCTTCCTAAAAGGGGGTAATAGATTGGTGTATGACAGCATTAAAATTTTCAAATATCTTGTGGTGTTCTTATGGAGAGTACAATGGGCAAAACATTGTGATTAACAACCAAGATGAAGATACTTTTCATGTAAGAAATGGCTGAAATGTTGTAACTATAATAACCAAAGAATTGTTTCCATAAACATTAATTAAGATTAAAAAACAATTTCTTCATGTTCTTAATCTACAAAGTTCATACTTACAATATTCATGAGTGGTTCAAGCAGTTTATCTCCTGGTACCTGTGTCCAGCTCATTTCAACAGCACCTGGGGCGCCCGGAGAACAGGGAGATAGATAATCATCAATAATGATTGACGGATCAGTTCGGCTTGGAGCTCGCACCTAAACGATACACACAAGCAATTTAAATATTAATCAACATTAAAGAAAGAAAGAAAGAAAGAAAAAAAGTAAAAAGACATCCATTTTCAAACCATGCTCAAAATTCACGATGCTTAAATTCTTCTGATTGCATTCCCAAATCTTTTTTTTAGCCAATATAAGTATAATCAAAAGAATTTATCTATAATACTTAAAAGTAAAGAAGGCTTCATTTTTTTTTTTAACTAAAATAAAGAAATAAATTGTCATTTAATCTGTTCAATAAAAATAAAAATGTGGATATTTTTTTCATAATTAAAACTCTTCCATCAAATAGTAAATCAGTTACCTCCCTTAGAGCATATTTCTAAATTCAGATCAGATAAGAAAAAATAAAAATCTCATAACCGAATAAAAAAAAAAAATTTAAAAAAAATAATCAATGAAGATAATTGTTGATTATAAATGATAAAAAAAAAAAAAAAAAAAACCGGTTGTTTTTTTTTTTTTTTTTTTTTTTAAGATATTGTTTTCTTTTCAAAAATTGAAAATAATCTAAAAGGATTTGAAAAATATTTTATAATAAAATACTAAACCTAATAACATGAAAATGGTGATGGAAACAAAAAAAAAAAAAAAAAAAAAAAAAAAAACATTTTTTGTCATGAGCCTGAAAAGATCCTTCTTAACTATAAGATTCTCAACTGACCAGTTTGATTGAAAGAAAAAATATGAAATGCAAGAGAATCTGAACGTTTTCAAAATTGAAGTCAATAAAGAGAGAGTTAAAAGAAATGTTTTACTTTTGTATTTTTCCCTTTCAAGCTTCTAGAGTTTAAAAATTTTCATTTTCTGAAAGTGAATGAATTCCAAAATATCTAGACTTGTAATGCACAATTATTATAAATATATTGAAGGGGTGCTGAAAACTTTTTTGAAACCAACCCACTCCCCAAGTTTATTTGGGGGGGGGGGGCAGGCTGGCAATTTTTCAACATTCCCTAGTAACAATGCTTGTGAGGAAATATCTGTGATTGAGGGTAAATGAAGCTAATG
>CAHIKZ030001147.1:3400000-3557500 GCA_903632075.3 Acanthosepion pharaonis
ACTTCTCTACACATTGTTCTTTTATTGAATCAAAATAGACTAAACATTGTTAAAAAGAGTGAATGCTGACTGCTGCACTATTTCATATTCATAAATATTTATTTCAATTGTTTTGTCCCAAAGAAAGATGACCTTCAGATTTCTCAGGCCCTTAGACAATTGATGTAATATAGTGTTTCAAATAAAAACAGGATGACTATTTCAAATATGGGTATCCACTAAAAACAATGTTTGAAGTAAAAAAAAAAAAAAAAATGATGTATATAAGAAATCATTTAGTGTATTCAGGCAGCAGATCATAACTAGTCACAACACATTACATTGCATCTAGACATGGTTCTTTTGTTAATATCTCTGCCTCTCATATGATATGACATCATAGAACCGCATCTTGA
This sequence comes from Acanthosepion pharaonis, assembly GCA_903632075.3. NCBI lineage: Eukaryota > Metazoa > Mollusca > Cephalopoda > Sepiida > Sepiidae > Acanthosepion > Acanthosepion pharaonis. The sequence continues at coordinate 3,400,396 of CAHIKZ030001147.1, forward strand.
ACTTATGAACTGCATCTGCTATTGCACGACCGTTATCATCAAATATTAATCTTCTATACCAACATAACAAAATATTACCTTCGATGGTAAATATCTTTGTTAAAATGTCCATATAACCACTCTGAAGATGGCTCAAGTGAGCCAAAAGCTTAGATAAAGGAACAACTTAATAAAAAAAAATATCCAAATGTTGGACAATTTTTGTCTTTATTTTCACCCAAAATTAAAGCAAACATACAAACATTAGAACAGCTTATGATCAGACACAATAGACATTCATTGTCTGTTATATTTAACAATATATTTTTAAATAAGAAATCATGTTTCATTAGACAATTTGTGCATTACTTATTAAAACCTAGATTTTATTTTTCATAAGTTGACAATTCAAACCCAAATGAACTTTTTTTTGTGTTAATTTTCTCAAATACTCTAAAACTGGGTGGTGCATCCAGGGTCAGCCCTAGGCTTGCTGGCACCCCAGGCAAACTGAACTTTGGCACCCTTACAAGTATAAATTTGTAAATTTTGACAAGGAGAAAAACTGAAAATTTATAAGTTTATTACAACATACAATTTAATACAAGCTTGAAAAAAAAAAAAAAGCCATTCATTATCCTACCTAAAACATTTTTCTAGTCTTTAGATCTTCAAATCTTTTCATGGTACTTTCTATACCTATCTTCTTTACAAGTTCATTTTCTATTGACAAAATAACTAAAGAATTTAACCTGTCTTGAGTCATGGATGACCTCATGTATGTTTTTATAAGCTTTAGTTTTGAAAGATTCCAAACACATGACATGGTGGTACCCTGGATGCTTGAGTTGCCAGTATATCCGCACACACAGAAATCCATTAAACCTTTCAAAAGTAGTGAATGAATGAAGGAAAGAGAGAGAGAGACTTACCTTCTCCTGATAGCAGAGTCCAAGGCCCATGGGATATTGGTTGCTGCTAATACCAAAACGCCATCATTATTTGTACCCACACCTTGCATCTGTGTAAGGAATTCTGTTTTAATCCTACGAGCTGATTCCGATTCATTATCTGTTCGTGAACCGCAAAGTGCATCTACTTCATCAATGAAAATGATACTAGGCTTTTGCTCTCTAGCCAAGTCAAATAATGTCCGTACTAACCTGGAAAAGTTTTAAAAATTTGAATTTATAAGTGAAAATATAAACAAAAACAGGCCCAAGTAAAACTGTAATTCTAGTAATATTTAGCTAGTGAAAGAGTAAAAGATAGAATTCTGGTGACAAAAAGGCAAAAAAGTTACATGCTGGTAAACATCCACCACTCAGACCTTATGCAAGGATAAAACAGTTACAATTTTTTTTAAATATTTCAAAAAAAAAAAAAAAAAGTTTAATCTTTTTTTCTTCCCCTTTCAAACCACAGCTGTTTGAGGTTTCCTACAGACCCACTGAACTTAAATAAAGTCAATTCAGGTTTCCTATGGTAAAAATTTTCTTTCCCAAGTGAAAATCATCACAAAAATAGCAAAAGTCATTTTGTCACAGCTTATTTTCTCTCAAAATATGGGTTTTCATACTTTTTTAGGGGTAAAATATTGAAAAATGACTGTTTTATCATCACCTAAACGAATATCAAGGAAACTTTTGATCTGAACCCCATGAAACTAGGTATTTTCTGAAAGCAAAAGATATATTCTTTCATTTAAAAGTAAAATTAGCTGGTGTAAATGACTCAAAAATTATTTCAGTGGGTAAATGTGAAAAAAATAGTGAAAAATTTTGCATTTTTTTCTTGTTCTAAACAAATATTTCCCCATTAATGGGAAATTAACCATTTTTTTTTTTGAAAATCAGAAAGCCTAGATCATAATCAAACTATTTCAGGCATAAAATTGAGAGTTTTGAAGGAAATCAACATTCCTAGGGGTTCAAAAATGCGACAAAATCCATTATTAATTTTCAATTATGACTGCCAAGGGTTAAAAAATTGACACCTGGCCACGGAAATCTTTTAGTAAAAAAGGCAAGAGATTTATCTGCAATTCTAACCACCAGAAACCAAAAGTTTTTTTTTTTCCTAAAAATAGTGATAAGGAAAATAAACCTAATTGACTTTGACGTCTAGGTCAAAGGCCAGCCAGCCAGCCAGCTAGCAATAAACGGACGGCAAACCTTAGAACAAGTTGTAATAAACCCACCACTCCCAGATAAAGCAAAGGGTGAATAAAAAGGGTTCACAATTACTAGGGCTTCATATAACCTATGTTTGAACAATGGCTTGATAAGTTTTTGTTTTTTTAACACCCCGTGACCCGGTGATGACAACAACACTTAGCAGACAACATTGTTTTTTTTCGCTGCATATCTTTTGTATTTCCCATCGCCGTCCATTTAGCCTTTCTTTTTATTCAATGATGTTCATGCCAAATGAAAGAGAAAGGAATTGTTTTTTGAATGATGTTATTTTGAAGCGAAAATGAATATTTTTCATTAAAAAAGGGATTTTCTCAGAAAATTGTGCATAATTTCTTAATGCTATGTTGGCCGAATGACATTTTTCCACAGCCAAATCGAAGATTAATTACCAGTGAATAATTCCATGTGCAAAAAATAGCCGTCTGGATCCTATAAGGTCGCCCCTAAAGGGTCCAGAAGTTTACTAATTGATGAAAACCTGTTCAAAGATAATTGTATTTTTCACGGTCAGTTTCATTATTTCATCTTGATATTATCATTTTCGGACAGCCAAGTCATCAAGGATTCAGGAAAACACTTTGACATAGGTTTTCTTTAAGAACTTTACATTCTATGAGGTGTTTAAAATGTTACTGACGAATGAGATTTTTGACGCGATATTTCGTTTACGCAACCATGTTGGATTTTCCTATATGACAAAAAAAACAAGGGTTTTAAACAGCTGTGAAACAATTCTTTACTTTTTTTTTTTGTTCATTTCACCTCTTTAAAGTTTTATTATCCTCGCTTCCCCTTAGTCTTTTTATGTTTGTTATTCTATATTGTCTTTAGCCCCATTTTAATATGTCTGTGTTTAAAGCAATAATAATAATAATAGATTTTTATGAGCTCCTTTAATTGAAATCATTTAACAAACAGCTGCAATAATCAGTCACGGGAATGTGCTGCATTAGGTAATGGCATATCTTTATAAAAAAACAAAAAGATTTAACTCACTTTTCACTTTCTCCCAGCCATTTGGACACAAGATCTGAAGACCTTACTGAGAAAAATGTGGAATTATTAGCCTCTGTAGCAACAGCTTTAGCAAGATAAGACTTGCCTGTTCCTGGAGGCTGTCAAAAGAATTGTGAATGAAAATTTTTTTAAAATTCTTTTATGACAAATAAAATAGAAATTAAAACAGTAATATGATGATTACCTCCCCATCAATAACTTGTATTTTTTTAGTTTTTCTCTTTCCTATACTTTGGTTTTTTATAAAGTAGATGAGATTAAAAAAAAAAAAAAAAAAAAAAATGAAATTATGAAAGCTAAAAATATCATCAATTACTATGCATTTTAAATCAAAATTTAAGATTAATAAGAAAATATTTCATTAAAAATATGTCAATATATAAACGATTATGAATTTCATGTTCATTTTAGCATAAAAATTCCATAACATTTGAACACTATAGTTTAATGTAAATTAATGCCTCAATTAGAATAAAAATAAGCAAAAAGAGAATGTTTTCTTACAACAGACAAACAGAGTATCTAGAATGTCTAACCGACATGGTTATAATGATTGAAACCATTCCTTACCCCAAATAGCAGTATTCCCCGCCATGGTTTTCTTTTACCTACAGAAGAGTAAATAATAAAAATGAAAAACTCAGTTTCGTATTCACATCCTGTTGTATCACAAATAAAAAAAACTAAAAATAAAAAAAAAAACTATTTTGATCTGCTGAGCAAAAATGCTAACTCAGGGTACCTCAGCAATATCTCATGTCATCAGTTAACTTTGTTTTTTTTTCTGCCAGGATGTATTGTGACAGATCTAAGAATAAGCAGCCTCTTAACTCATAGCACTCTGTCAGTGACTAATTCCACTAAGCAAAATGTTACTCCTGCTAATGAAATTTGAATTTCTTGGTTGTGTAGTCATATGTAACCTTCTATGGCAACAATTAAAACAATCTTGACTTAAATTGAGAGCCAGGCTTCTGCAATTTGAAATATATAGAAGTAATATATAAAACACTATATTTTAAGGGGACATAATATTTAGAAATGATGCAGAGTGCTAAATGTTAATAGATTTTCTCTCCTCTGAATTTAGTCAGGTATATTGAGGTCAAAATTTCTAATAAAACATTGGCATCCAACTTTGATCAAAAAAATATATAGGTCACCTATCTATAGCTCCTTGCAGAACTTTGTATTTTTCCAGCTTCGACAAAATGATAATGGTAGTAAGGGTAATATCAACTGTTTCCCTACAAGAAAACATTTAGTATTCAGTGACTGAGCAGCCAGTACTGTTTTTGGAAATTTATAAAATATTTCTCTTATAACATTTTTTTCTTCTTTTTAATAAAAAAAACAAAAAAAAAAAACAAGTTTCTTCAGTCCAGTAACTTTTATCACTCTTTCCAGTATTGATGGGGGTTTCCTTCCGAACTTTTTATTTGAAGGTGGTGTGGAATGTTAACATATATCATTGTTTTCTTTTCAAGTCACATGTGCTAAGAACTCTTAATTCAATGAGGAAAATTTTTGTTCTTGTTTAAATGACATGATCACAATATATGGAAGGCAGGTGATGAATATGCTCTCAGGTGGAAAGGTAAGATAATGTTCAAAATCTATCTTCATACTGCAGATTGTGCAATCAAAAAAATGAAGACTTGTTTCTTTTTTTTTTTGTTCTTCCTTTTTGAAAAGCTGCTCCTGAAATGTTTCTTTCAAGAAATGAATTTTTATTTTTTTTTTTTTTTGACAAAATGTTATAAGCAGCTTCAATACATAGAGAGAGAAAGGGTGAAAAAAAAACCTGTTTTTATTTTCCTAATACTATATATTCTATAAAGAACAAGTTGTGTCTTCAATTTCCTTTAAACAAGCAAGGAAAGTGCTATTGTAGGTTGGTTTCAGTTGATTTTGTTTAACAGCATAACAACCTCTATGGGTTATTTAATGGTGAAATCTAAATATTTTGAACAAAACTTTATGGCTTCAACTAAATATATTTTATATGTAATTGCATACCTTCAATTACAGATAAAATGCATTGTTGATCATTTTGCTATAAATAGGTGTTGCTGCTATTTTTACTATATAAAAATGTATTTTTATACTTTCATAGTGTTTTGTTTTTGTTTGGGGGGGTTCACTCTTTGCCCATAGCTGGGACCCTAACACAGGTTATCCCCTCAGGTCAGGGTGGACCTGGGAACAACAGCAATTAAGAGGTGTTTCCATGCTCCTCAAAACCTCCAATCTCCCAATCAGAGGCCTTGCTGCCAGATGTAGTTTATCACCATACTTGCAGACTTGCTATTGAAAGAAGTGAAAATGATAATTTATTCAGTTAATACTAAGAAAGCAAATCTGTAAATAAAAAAATGAGGTAAAGAGATAGCTGGCTGCTTTTTCCAAGCATGCCTGTATGCTAGAGAAGCTAGTCATTCCCTGTTGCAGTTGCCTGCTCAGGCACATTTGTGTTTGTTTAACACCTAAAAGATCCCACCTGTGGTTTATATACTGCAACTATAGTGATAATATACCTTAGTTACAGTTTCAGAGAATGTGTGCATCATCTAGCATGAACAACAGTTTGAACAAGTTCAGTAAGCTCATCACAGTTATGATGTCTTGTTATTTCATGCTTGCACAATCATTGTCATTCACTCACAAGGCTTCAATGAACCCAGGGTAAGATTTTCAGATACTTTCCAACAGTGCCACAGACCAACTTCATCAAGAAGCCACCTTCCTGGCAATCGACCATGGATCTCATGGTTGGAAAGTGAATGTTCTAACCACTCAGCAATGTGACCATCTCAATCTCGCCTCAGTAGACATTATTGGATGTGATTCATCATAAGAAGTACCAAAAGTCAGAATCAAATTTAACCCATTAAGCATCAAACACACCCAAACCCACAAATATTTGCTCTCAACCTGCTGAAATCCACCCCATGTATACTCTGTCATAATATATGACAACATCATTGCATATAACACAGGAAGTCAGGCAAACAGTGAGACTTTAGAGTGCCAATATTTATGCGGTGGTTTTGAGCATGTTGAATGCTAAAGGATTAATGTCCATCAAGAATTATGATCTAAGAAGAGTTGATCTGCGATGACCCAAATACCCAATATATACTGGGTTCACCCAAAGAGATGTCAAAGTAATTTTTGTACTTGGTGACACCACAGAACACCATAAGATCTAGGTGCCTCAGTGACTTTGAGGTCATCTTATAGGTCAGCCTAAGTACAGAATTGGGCCTCAAAGGATGTGCCGGCATAAACAAAGAAGTGAACCCATCATGCAAGGCAACTGGATAAGAGAAAATTATATAAACACCAGACCAACAAAGAGGGAATAAATCCTGCACAGCCTTGCAAGAACATTTGGTTGACGTTAATTCGACTTGGTCCAGAAATGAATAAACAATTATTTTATGTATTAAAATATTTAGTCTTGTAGACATTACTAACATAAACTTACATTATCATTTATTATTGTTTGGGAAACAGAACATAAAAAGCCGTTTCACAACTGTGACACCCACCACTGGTCGCAGACCAGTGCCAACATGTGACGTCCACTGGTCGCAACGTCAATATATGACACTGCGTCGTCGACCCGTGGTCAACTCCCAGTTGCGGCATGAAGTTGTAAGGTTTCTTCCACCAGCATTTGGGGTTGACTCATTGTCACTGCCACCAGCCTGTGTCCTGGTCGATCTGGTCATTCCTGGTTCGATACCAACTTGTCATTCCCAGCTCACCTCCAACGTCTGGTTACCGAAGTAACTACTTTGATCTCAAATCTAACCTACCCACATTGTGACTTTGATCTTAGGTAGACGAAATCAATCAGGCGTCTGGCCGTAGTGCAAGCTGAATCCGGGGTAAAGGTGATACCGCACAAGCGTAAGTAAAAAAAATACTAAAACAACTCAAGAGGTTCAAATATGTTGAGAAATAACAATTATTTTTATCTATCTGTTGAATACAGGAGTGTGTTTCTCTCCCAGCCTGTTTCTATGGATTCGTGACACTTTTTGTGTTTCTTAAGCAAGTTATGGTATCTTAAGTCGTTCGTCAATAAAAACTTGCTTTTGGTAGGAAGACTAAGTCGAAAAGGACGTGGAAATCTTTCAGTCAGCTTCTGCGAGGCAACACTCTCAAAACTAACTCCAAACTTGAATTGTCGGGAACTCCAAACTCCCCAAAACTCTGCCGAAAACTCTGACTCGCTGCTTCAAGACGTTTGTTTATATGAACACCAACTCTTGTGTGGGAGGCCTGTCGTGGCTTGGGTTTCTTGACAATTCTCAATTCCCAACAAGAATTCTCTTTGTTCTTAGGCCAGGAAAATTAATTACTTCTCATTTTTGGAAGAATAATCACTTTCCATTTCGGGGTTTTCTCCCTCGTCCATGAGGGAAGGTCGGAGGAGAGTTATCCTCCTAGACTCTTCCTCTCTCACATTTGTATCTCGTATCAATCCCCTCAGTGGGCATTAACAACTTCTGTCTTTCTCATACATTCACCTCTGCTTATCACCCATGCTACTAGTTGGCCAATAATCTCTTGGCAGTGTGGGTGTGGCTAGACCGACCCTCTTAGAATTATCATATAGAATTTTGTTTACAAAATCCTTTTTTTTCCTTCGGCCAAAACATTTACAAATCCCAGATTGCCGAATAATTCTTATCACATCTTGATTTTGTGGATACTCAGATTGACTTAGTCAACTTTTAACTGGGTGATCGTGTTTACCTGATAATTAAATTCTTTTATTTTTCTCATGCCTTAAAATTCTCTTATCACCAGATGCTCATTTTTGAGACGCTATGTCTGACGTCAACCGTTTGAATAAGCAATAATAATGATCCCCTTTTTGACCTTCTTTTTCATGTCAAAATTCGTGCATATACCAGATGGCTTCCCTTGCTGGAATCAGGAATTAAAATTGGTGGTCCCAAGCCAAATTTTCTCCATGGCCGCATGTGTCGTCTGGCTTTGTTTTTCTATCTGAATTCTGTTTACATTGGTGCGTCACTCCCTTATCGTGACATTAATTAATTTTGACAGAATCACAGTCTCACTTCCTTATGGATTTTCTGTCTTTTACGAAAAGTATCTTTCTTTTGTAAATGAAATAAATTCTTCTTTTTAATGTCGCTCAGTCTATCTTTCGGTATAGCACTTTCTCGCCTTAAGTATTTCCCGTTTTTAATTTCTATGGTTAATTAGTTAGCCAATTACCATAGCTAAATAGTGTCAGACAACAGCATGTAATTATAAATAGGTTTACCTGTGAACAAATGCGGGAATTTTACTGGCAGGATAACCGCTTCTTTTAAGGCTTCCTTTGCAGTCTCCAGCCCAGCCACATCATCCCAGCTCACATTTGGCTTTTCTATCATTATGGCACCTAAAATATTCAAAATGAAACTTGTAAATAAAACTGTCCAATCAGTGAAAATACTTGGAGAGAAGAGGAAAAGAAAATTTTCACCTACTTGTGAGAGCTGTTTCAAATTTCTTTTTGTCAGGATCTTTCTCTGAATCAGAATCACTGGAAGAATCTTTGTAATCTTTGGATTTGCTTTCAATAAAAAGAAAAAAGAAAATTAGGTCAACTTTCATCTTGTAGAATTCCATTTAACAAAATAACTATGAACTGGTCCACAGTAATTTTAACACTGTCTTTATCATGGAATTAATGAAAATTAAAATGACTAGAAAGGAAGAAAAAAATTTTCAAGTAGCTTAGGCAGCCATATTGAAGGCAATAGGAACATAGGAAAACAACACATAACCTACCTAAAGAGTTTGAGTGAATTGTTGGCAGAACAGGGATTAGCGGAGATAGAAAAAAGACAAAATTTACTAAGAGTTACAAAGGAAAACAGAGGAAAGGGGGCTAAGAGGAGGAGGAGGAGGAGTAAAGGGACTAAGAGGAGGAGGAGTAAAGGGACTAAGAGGAGGAGGAGGAAAGGGACTAAGAGAAGGAGGAGGAGGAAAGGGACTAAGAGAAGGAGGAGGAGGAAAGGGACTAAGAGAAGGAGGAGGAGGAAAGGGACTAAGAGAAGGAGGAGGAGGAAAGGGACTAAGAGAAGGAGGAGGAGGGGAAAAGGGGCAAAGATGAGGAAGTCAGCTAAAAGTAAATGCAATATGTCAAATACTTTATAACCTTTATTTTACCTAAATTCTGTGTTATCTATTATCGATGTCTACAAATTTAAATAAAAATTGATTGATATATTAATTTGGGATATATACTGCAGTGATATATTAGAATTTTTATTAGAAGAAACAATGTATGTAAAGAGAGGATTTTATTTTATTTAAAATTCTTATGCACACTTCATCACATCTCTTACAGTTCTAATTTACCTTTGTATAAATATTTTGTCTATAAAACAATAATGCATTGTCACGTTACTCTTCCCATTTTACATGAAAACAGCTCAATGCACAAAGGGAGTAACTGTGAGACTAATCACCAAGAAAAATGCAAATTATTTATTTCTTTTTCATGTCTATACCCCTACTTACAATATAGATAGTGCAAGCTAATATTACCTAGATTTTAAACATATCTTTTCAGATTTCCTTGTGTGTGTGTGTGTGTGTGTGTGTGTGTGTGTGTGTATATAGGATACATAATAGTATCCAAAACAAAAATTGAGATGACTAGTAGAAAAGCTATAAACAAAGAATTTCCACCAAATGTCTGTTGCTTTCAGCTTGTTTAGATGAGAATGAAAGAATACTGTGTCTAAGGAAACGTGGGTCCATAAATTAAATTACCTTATCTGACAACTAAGAAATGTCATTCATTAATAAAAATATAGTTTTAAGGTATGGTATATTTATGTGTAAGAGAGAAGCTGATAGCAGGGAGAGGGTCCCAACTTAGAGAGGACACACACTAACTCTTTCTCTTGCAGTTTGCTTCTACAAAAGAGGCTGCCTGACAAATCCAGGGTGACAGATGATCAGGGAAAACTAGGAATCAAGTAAGGTCCTGAAAATTTCTAACAGCCGGGATATTTCTTGCTTTTGAAGGCCCCTATAACTTTTTATATGATATTTCATAACAACATCTGTGTATCTGTTTATCTATATGTGTGTCCATCTTTCAGTCAGATTTTTTACATGGGTTGAAAACTACTGTCAGTTCCTAGAAAGCAGACATAAAATGATGTCCTCAAAACCAATGAATGTCAACAAAACTCACAAGGATTTGGAGGTGATTAAGACGATAAAAACGTCAGGGAATTGTAAAATTTAGTCAGGGAACTTCTGCCCAAATTATTGGTCACACCGCAGATCTAGTGCTTCCCTGTTGACTGTTTCTCTTCCGATGGTGATTGCATCCACAGGAGACTAGGATCCTCTTTAAAGAGATATCATATTTGTAATGATCATGCATCATAAATGCTGATTTATTAGTCTCCTTAATATAAAAGAATGAGATTTGCAACTTTTTTGGTTCTGGCTTTGAAATTAGATTGTTTTAAAAGAGAAAAGTAAGCAGTCAGGGTTCAAAAAATCTATTTACTTAAACAACAAATTGACATTTATTTCCTTCTCCTATATTATCTTCCAGTTCAGATCATGGCTACTAAAAGGTACATACCTCAACTGAAAAATCACAAAAGTCAGAGAGAACTAATAATGAATTAATTTTACAATAAAGTCTTATAGTATGTGATTATTTTTATTATTTTTTACCAGTTTATTCTTGCCATTATTAAGAGAAAAATCCATCAGTAACCTATAGGTATCTTTTTTCCCTTTTTTTTTTGTTCATATGTTTTAAATTGAGGGTTTACCAAATTCATCTTATTATTGTTAAAACCATTTAATTTACAAGAAATGAATATTTCTATGATTTTAACATTTAGCTGAATGAATAAGTAAGAAAAATTTCAGATTTGCAAAAACTTTACAGCAAAATCAAGACAGAAAAAAGAAAACAGCACACCCAAGAGGGGGTCCGAGAGAGAGAGAGAAACAGCACACCTAAGAGGGGGGACTCCGAAAGAGAAAAAAAAAAAACAAAAAAAAAAACAGCATACCCAAGAGGGGCATGGGAGGCAGAGAAAGAGAGAGAGAGAGAAAAATAAACAGCACACCTGAGGGTCCCCAAGAAAAAAAAAAAAGGACAACCAAAATATGTTTCAAAAGGAACAGAACGCCTAAAAAAGGGGTTCTAACCTTTTGTCATTATGGTACCTTTTTCCCGTTGACTCCCCATCCTTCACAAGCTGTTTCTGTTTCTTCTTTAGGTAGACTTTCAACTTCTCGGCTCGGTCCAAATATTGTGTACACTTAGCACGTATACTCTCTTTGGCTTTTTCACTCTGTGCCTCATCTGCAATAAAGCAAAGCATTAAAATCAAATTTCTGTTCAGTAAAAAATATTTTCCCCGACACACAAAATCTTAATTACCCTCACCCCCTCCGCCAAAAAATGCAAGTGAAAATTAATCTCACTCTTAATAGTTGTTACATCTGTTATCAGTATAAAAAAAATAAAACAACCGTGTTAAAGATGAGTCAACCAACACAATCAGAGCTAGTGCTTATAATATGACAAACTAGAAAATTTCTTGTGACACATTTCAACTGTGAGGATTTTATCAGACTGGGCTATGTTGATGTTGCCACATCTACACATGCACACAAAAAGAGAGACACAGGTAATTTCAAAATTTTTGTAATACAAAATTATATATCATTATACCATATATATATATATATATATATATATATATATATGTGTGTGTGCATGTGGCATATTTAGGCAGCAAGTATTCATTCAAACATGTTTGATTAAAATGAAGCGACGGTCTGTGTTTAATATTTTTATTATATTTTTCCAATTTTCTGATAAGATGTTGAGTATTTTGTTCGAAGTAGTGGATAAACTGACTAAAGTTCATATTTTGTTATTTTTGTTCAAGTACTTTTGAATATTGCAGTGATTATCAAGAACCAATGTGGTATTTAGAATTCCTTTGTGTACATCCTGGTATTCTTTGGGAAGATGTAAGTTTGAACTTGTTCTAGTATGATGTCATGTACAGCATTTATTGAGAACAAAAATACCAAAATATGAACTTTGGACAGTTTATCCACAACTTTGTGCCCAATACTCAACACCTATTGGAAAATATGATAAGCAAAATCAGACAGGACCTTGTCAGTTTATTTTAATCAAATTGTTTGGAGATTATTGGGTTGTCCGGAAAATTCATGCTGATTTTTAGTCATTATGTTCCAACATGTTAAATTTATTGACAGATAGAATATGCTTACACTTCTGTTTAGAGTACACTTCAAACTCTCTCTTTTGAAAGAAAGTTTAAAATTACTTAATTTCTGTCAATTTTGCATCCCTATGATGCTTTTTTTTATCATAAAGGCAAAAATGCCTCACAAGCAACAAATAAGATGTGCTGTGTACAGTGAAGGAACTTTAGCTGACAGAACTGTACAGAAGTGGTTCACTACGTTTACAGTTGGTTATTGTAGCCTTATTGAAGAATGTTCAGGAAGATCCCCAACCACAGATGATGATCAAATCAAGAGATTGATTGAGAATAACCCACATTATATAACGTGGGAATTGGCAGAAACACTAAATTTATCAAAATCCACTATCCATGAGGACTTACTGAAGCTTGGGTACTCAAATTGCTATGATGTTTGGATACCACATGATTTAAGTGAAAAGAATCTTTTGGATTACATTTCATTAGTCATTTGTTGTATAAACGCAATGAAAATGAACCCTTTTTTAAGCAAATTATGACGGTTGATGAGAAATGGATTGTTTACAACAATGTTCAACAAAAATGATCAGAGGGTAAATAACATGAGCCAACTTCAGCCACCTCAAAAGCAGGTTTCATACTAAGAGAGTCAAGCTGTGCATCTGGTGGGATTAGAAAGCAATCCTATACTATGAGCTTCTGCCAAGTAAACAGTCAATTGATTGTGAAAAGTACTGCTCACAACTGGACAAATTAAATGGTAGTAATTCAGTAAAAATGCCCAGAATTTGTGAACAGAAAAGGTGGTGGTGTTTTCCATCAGGATAATGCCAGACCTCATGTTTCTTTGGCGACCCAGCAAAAATTGCTGCAGCTTGGCTGGGATGTGTTGCCCACCCACCATATTCACCAAACATTGGTACTTTGGATTTTCATTTATTCAAGTCCTTGCAAAATAATCTCAATGGTAAAAATTTTAATTCTTTGGATGACCAAAAAAAAAAAAAAAAAAAAAAAGGCACCTTAATGAGTTTGTTGCCAAGAAACCACCAAAAATCTGGGAAGATGGAATCTTTAAGTTGAAGGAAAAATGGAGAAAGGTTGTGCAACAAAATTGTTCACATTTCGTCGAATAAATAGTTAATGGCATAAATTTTGTTTTGTGTTTTAACTTCCTTTAAAAAAAAAATCGGTGTGAACTTTTTGCATAACCATATTATATATATATATATATGCCTTCTGAATTCAAAGAAAGATGACGTTGGTGGAGCTCCAAAAAAAATTAATAGATTTTATGAATAAATGAAAAAAGTAAATATTGCTAAAAGTAATATAATAATTTAATATAATTTGCAATTATTATTTATTTCATTTATTATATAGTTATAAGTTATATATGTATTGTTTATTATTATTTCTTAACACTTTTTCTGTATTAGTATTTGTTTTAGTACTAGATCATTTGTCTTATTTTTACTTTCTGTTTTTGCTTAACTAAAGTTATATTTATCAACTTTGCACTTTCTACTCTTTCATTTTTTACCAATTGATAGTTTTATGCATTAGTACTTTTAAAAAGGCAGTATAAATGATTTATTGTTTGTTAAATAATGACTTCATAATCTCAAAGTATTTTAAGCTTATATATATATATTTTCATTTCTGCTATTTCTAAATTGAACTTTTCGATATTTGTGTTTATTTATGTTCTATTTCGTAATTTTTGTTTTGTTTTCTAATGTTTTTGTTTACCTAACACTTTATTTAAAAAAAAAGTTTTTTTTTTTTTGTTTTTATGATTTAACATAAAATACGTAATGTACACAGACATGACAGAATTGAATATACACCAAGATAAATTTTATTTCTGATTTTTTTTTTCTAATAACCAAGATAAATTAACTTAGATTATTTGATTAAAATTGCAGATAACAATACTGGAACATGCCATGAACCAAAGGAGCATCAGACCTATCCGAATTTCAGCGAGGACATATCGTGGGCCAACATGAAGGTGGTCTTAGTAAAAGAAAAATATCTGAAATTCTTTCAATACCCCTTTCTACTGTTAATAGAGTGATCGTACAATTCACCAGAGAGGGCAAGAAGTGCACAAAACCTCATCCAGGCCGCCATGGGCCCTCTGAAAGAACCATGCGTCTTGTCGAAAAAAATGTTGAACTGGATCCATGTTGCAAGGCCTCTGACATAGCAACACAAGATGATGTCAGTCCCAGAACAGCTGTCAGGTATCTTCACAAGCTGGGCTACTATGGCAGAGCTGCGAGAAGGAAACCACTTCTCCGTTCAGCCAATATCAAACGCAGAAAGGATTAGGCTCATGAGATGGTGGAGAGACCTGTGACCTTTTGGACCACTGTCATTTTCCCTGATGAGTCAAGATTCACATTATTTCCCGAGTAGAAGAGTATGGGTATGGAGACTCTAGTCAACAGTTTGATTTAAAAAGACTGCAGCCAACGGTGAAACATGGGGGCCTTTCAGTAATGGTATGGGGTGCAATTTGGAGTGATGGTTACTCAGAGCTTGTGGAGTGTGAAGGAAACATTAATTCAACCAAATATGTTTCTATATTAAAGAAAGGGCTCCTTCCAATATTCTCAAGTAGTAGAATGATCAAAATTGACTCCCTATTTATGGAAGATGGAGCTCCATGTCACACTGCTCAAGCAACACAACATTGGTTGAGACAAAATGGGATCAATAAACTTCCATGGCCACGTCAGTCCCCGGATATTGACCCTATTGAACACCTTTGGGGCATATTAGATCGAAAACTCCACAAAAAGAACAGAAAGCCATCTTCTAAGCCCAAACTTTTAGGATTATTGCGTCAAACATGGCAAGAAATCCATCAAGATGATATTCATGAACTCATCGCTAGCATGCCTGGAAGGGTCCTTGTATTAAAAAAAGCAAAAGGGATGTCAACCAAATATTAGTTATTAAATTTATGACCATTTATAATTACTTCATTTGTATAAATTACTTGTTTAATAAAATAAATGGTTTCAGTGAGTGTCTATTCAATTCTGTCATGTCTGTGTATATATAGTGTATCATAGTGGAGGAGTGTACACGTTTCAAGTAACTTGAATGCAATGTCGTAAAGAGTTCCATTTCCCAGTAGGGTCACCCATGGCAGTAAGGATTTAGGGAACAGACCAGACTAAGCAAAATCAGACACCCAGTAGGTAGGTGGTGAAGGTGATGTTCTATGTAAGAGAACAAGTCAGCAGCCCAATGCAAGCTGTCATCATGAACCTGCCTGTCAAGCCCTGGTTTGCCACAGCTGAAATATGTGTGCCATGGAATAGCGACCCATGGACCACTTCAAACAATTTTCAACCAAGGCTTTCATGCACAAAGACAATTTTTTTTTTTTTTGATGTCCTCTTCTCCAAACTTCTTTCTTAAAGTCCTACAGTGATGAGGCAGGCAGGCTGTGGCTCAGCTGGAAGCCTCTAGACTCCAAATTGCATGTAGGCAGTAGGTGTGTGATGGAGAAATGATGACTCCAAGATGAGGTCCTGCATCTGTGACTTCATGGGTCATGCTTGTCTGGACACTTTTTAACCTCTCAGTCTGCTCAAGCAGACTTCCACACAGTAGTGCACTGTTGCCGTATTGTGTTAAAAGCCTCTGATGAATTTCAGCACCTAACACACCTTCCGACCAGAGAAATCAGATCACTGCTCTGTTCCTCCACAGTGCACACTGCTAGTGGAGTAGCCATGTTTATAGTGTAACATCAGCAAGCTCAAACTTAGAACACGTGACCACAATAGTACCAAATATAAACACACATGAGCAGAGATCTAAATGCATGATGCTGCTGAAAAACAGCAAAGACAAAAGTTATGACTTACTAGAAAAAAAGTAACAATTTATTTATAGATTTAGGAAATTTAAAAGTCATAATCAGTACTGAATAGGGCTTCCATTGGTATCTTTATAAGACTCAACTAAACATGGAATGAAGGAATAGTCATTCAAAATTGTTTCATGAGTAATCTTCTGCTATTACTATTGAGAGTAAATCCAAAGCTCTTTTCCGTTTTACACATTTTAAACACTCACCATTTTAGGTTCAATTCTGTCATGGTTAGGGCAAGCTCATTTTCTAACACTGTAATGTCTTTATCAGGGAAACTTATTTTGTTGCATGTGACAGCAAGTTTCTCTATCAGGTTTGAATATTAATTTCACCTCTGCTCTATCTGGTAACAGATGGGACCTTGGCAAATTTATGTATTTTTTCATTGTTCAGTATATTTTATTGATTTTTACCACCTTTCTTGCACCATTGTTTTTCACATAGCACCCCACTCCACAAGTGGTTAGATGCCCACCAGTGAATTTTACAGACTCTCTTGTTACTATAAATGCTATTTTAGTGGGTACACTTGTTTGAACAGACCTCTATTTATTTACAAATTGCCGCCTAAATTCTAAAGTCTTATTTAAATAAAAACAAACACCATTCAGCAGAGATTGAATATGCATTCTTGCCTTTTTTTTTTTTTTTTTAAAATGGAAAACTACTTTTTAGTTAGGTATGCCCTACTTTTAGGCTACAAAGGTCTTAGCAGCAAACCAAGGTTTAATTTCCTTTTTCAAATGTACATCTCTCAGAACTTTATAGTGTCTCTCTCCTAGCATATTTTCATATCCAAAAAAAGTAAATAAAGTAATTTAAGCAATTACTGGTTTTTACCTATTGAGTTTTTTTTTTTTTTAATGTAACAATATTTTTTATTACTAAAAATGATATTTTAGTGAGTATACTTGTTTGGGTAAATATCCCTGTTTGTTTACAAACAGTGAAATTAATTTCTCCTGGCTTAGATCATACCTTACTTGTACTAACTGACCTTCAGATATAATTCTCTTGCATTTGAATGTAGGTCAGTTTTGTATTTATCACAAAATATAGCTGTAGCTGATTTATTGTTTTCTTGTGTATAATATGATAAATTTTGAATGAGAATTAAAGTGGAGTCATATTATACACAAGTACACATTTTCAGAAAGTTTTACTCACCTTAAAAAAAACCTCTTACTTGAAACAAGAAGATTGCAAATACAGTCAGCACAATGGGTAATAAAACAAAGTAGGCAGATGTCAATAACAATTATTTACAAAAAGTATTCGATATTCCAGCAATATTTGTTCTTTGAGAATCTGTGAAATTGAATGTCTTGTCTCAAAGACAGAAAATTCACAGAAATTGATTAAAAAATTAAAGGAATACACAAGGTCTGTCAGGTTTTGATAACATCAATGTTACAACAAAGTACCTTTCCCCAAAAGTAAGTTTTGAAACAGAAAATGACAAAACACCCAGTTCATTTCTATTCTTTAATATCATGAAAAATTAAATATTTTAGTGTAATATAGATAGATAGATAGATGACATTTTAATGGATAATATGGTACAACTTTTCAAAAAAAAAAAAAAAAAAAAAAACTTTACGATGGGTTGGTAATATACTCAAGGATGTAATTTATTCAGTTTTTAGCTTCAGAACACAAGGTTGTGTTAAACACAAGAAAACGTACTTTTTTTCTATCCCATATACACTCTTTTGGCCAGATTTTTGTCTAGTTCAATAGGTTTTTTTGGGGTCCCCCCCTCATCAGTGATGGCTATTTTGTTGCAATACATTCATTCAAATTATTTCTATTTTATATCCTCCTTATTGATTGCAAGACACTTCAGTAATAATGCTGTTTTTAACCACTGACTGCAGGTTGGATACTGATAACCTCTATCAGCTTTCTTTTGACCCTCCAATCTCCAAAATGCTCCCAAACATCAGAATGTTTCTTCTGGGTAAATTGTAAATTTTATATATATATATATTTTTTTTTTTTTTTTTTTTAGGCATAACGGTTATTTATAAATGAAAACTGACACTTTCCATTATGGAATTTAAATCATTTAAACTGTCAAGTTGATTGAAACCTCCAAAGTTGATGCAATCTTGCATTAACATGAATTTGCATGTGTATCTTAACCTGAAATGACATTTACTTATTCAAGTGTCTTATAACATTTGCATGCCCTAATTTCAGTATCACCTTGTATACAAATCTGTATCAGCTCTCGTACTGAGTCAACATGAGTTTGACAACTTGCACTGTAATCCTGAATGACCACAGATACTACTGCTAAAAATTTGTCAAACTCAGTTTAATAAAAATTGATTTTGTATTTTTTTTGTTTTTTTGTGATATGACTTATTTCTTCCACTTTGTAAATAAAGATATTGTAATTTAGCAATTATTCTTACAAAAAATATCAATGGGCATTCTTGCCACAATTCACTTATGACAACTTTTTTAAAAAAAAAAATCTCAGTAAAATTATAATTGTTTACATTGTTAAATCAATAAGTCAGCTACTTAAAAATGATGAAAAAAGCATTTAATACAACAAATATTTTTAGACAATCTATTGGAACTTATGTTCAACCCAGACCTCAGGTGGAACTTGTATATACAATCCATTTCTTAAGATACTGGAAAAATAGTTGGTTTCTTGTACCACTTCAGTAAGAACCTGAATCCTGCTGCTAAGCCCTATCATTACAAGAGCCAAATCAGACCAAAAATGAAGTAAAGCTGTCCTTTCTGGGCTGGAGATGCCAGTCCTGATAGATTTCAAAAGTGTCTATACAACTTTGCAGGTGACTAATTTTCACTCATTCCCACAGACAAAACATTGCAAACTTCTTGTTATTCTATCACTATTTCCATGGCAAATGTCCTGATGAGCTACATTCTTTAGTTCCACCAGTTCAGACCTTTACGGCTAAGCATCTCTCTATCGCTATTTCCATGACAAATGTTGTGATGAGCTACATTCTATAGTTGCATCAGTTCAGACCTTTACAGTTAACACCTGCCATGTACACTGGGATGAACCATCCCCATTCCCTTCATATTCCATTAGTAAGAAGGAAGTTTGACAGCTTCTTCTCACGAACCACAACCTTGTGGAACAGACTCCCAAGAGAATGCTTTCCTGACTACCACAATCTTAACCCCCTAAGTATAGAGTTAACTGTTATCTTTCCCACATATTCTCATAAACTATACTTCTTCCCGCTCATATAACAACTTCCCTTGGTAACCTTCTACCTTGAGTGGCTCTTGGGCATTGTATAGAGTGAATACTAGTTTAAAAAACATGTCAATGTGCCTAATCCATTAATCAAATTGATTTTTGATTACACAGTAAAAATCTCAAATAAAAATTGAGGTGTACCAGGCTACAGCTACAGAGTTATTGATTCTTTAATGTTCAAAATATCCACAAAAAAAAAAAAAAAAGTGTGCCCTGGTTGTCTGAAATGACAAGTTTAGAAGTTAACACCAGCATGTGTAGAAAAGCTAAATAGATATTTACACTCCTTAAAAAAAAATCAGTTTTTAATATTCTATAGTCATTCATGTTGTCATAATATCACATGCTTGAAATACTTGGAACATAAATGTTTCAAAATAATGTTAATAAAACTGTTAACAAAATGTTTACATGTTTATCTTTACAAGTTTTCAATCAGGATTAATTGATTTGCTTTTTTATGGCTTATCAACCTTTTGTTGGTTATTTGAAGGCAGAAAATATTCTTAGATAAGAATTTTTTTTTTTGAGATAATGGTTTAGTAATACAAGTCCTACTAATTAACCCATAGTAAGGGGAGAAGAGGGATTTATATCTTTTCAAAAAGTTATTTGCACATTAGTGGATATAACAAACACAACTGGAATTGGAACTCGGCTCTCCAATTTTCAATTCTGAGACATTATCCATTACACCCTCTGCACATCCAAGTTTACAGCACCAAGTATTTCCAAGTAGTTCTAAATCAAGTAACAAAAAGATGTGAAATCAATCACTTGGTCTAGTGAAACAAAAAACAAAAAAAAAGACATCCATAAGGAAAATGTAACAAAATGGCTAACAATACACAAATACCATTGTTGGGTTTTGTTTTTCATTGATGAATGTTTTTCTATTCTCAATGAACCAGATACATCAAGCATGGACTGGGTAGTTACTGGCTGAAATTAACTTCACCATTTTAAATGTTGCCAAAGGAGTGATTAGGGGTGGTAGAGTGATGGGCCCACAATGGTGTTAAGATGTCAATGATGTTTTTGAAGATCAATCCATTTAAGAAGAAAAAATGATTTTTATACACAACAATGCTTAATTGCATTCAGTTAAAAATATATATTTTAATAAAATGGATACCAATGGTTTTGTTTGATGAAGTGGCAAGCTTGTTTGGCAAATACATCATCACTTTCTTTTTCTTTAGTTGATTGGAAGGTGGTTTACATTCGTGGATGCTGACTTTTACCTGCAGTGATGAACTTTGAAATCTTATTCTGGATATTATGCACTTTTCCAGATGAAGAAATACAACAATCCACAAAATCAATGAACGAATATGAAACATACATTTAATGTTGTTTTTATAACTTTGTCATCATTACAATGACACTGGTTTCAATTTTTTTTTATTGAAAATATTTGAAGCAGATTCTGTAATTATTTTTATTTTTTACAACAATGTTTCTTGAGATTTAAATAACTTTGTTAATAAAGTGTCATGCATAAAATCCATAAAACACTTGCCACACCATAAGCGGAATTAAAAATGGTTAAAGTCAGATGCAGTGCAATTGATTTCCAAATTACATTTTCACTTTAAATTCAGTGAAGCATTTTTTTTTTTTGGGGGTAACAAGTTTATAAAAAAGGTTTCATTTAGTAATAGGCAAAACAAATAGAAAGAAAACAAATTCCTCAGATTTCGAAATCAAAGAAATAATTTAAACTTGATTTAATGAAAACAATTTTGGTAATTTATGAATCTCAAGTAAGTTTTTTGTTAAAATGTTAATAGGACAATGATTTTCAATTCATAATCAACAAGATGTAGATAGTAATGATATATAAATACATTGGGATTTATAAATTTAAAATTTTTATCTTAAAAAGTGAAATATTGATACAATAATGTTTTTCTATATAATTGAAACTTGGTTCAAAAACAATGATACATTTTAGTTGGCCTAAAAAAATAAAGTTCATTTTTTTAAGGTAATTTAATGTGAGTTTTTCTTTTTAATATGTTAAATATGCCAATTTATAGCCTTAAAAAATCCACAAATAACTAGAATATTTTTTGATAATTTTCTTCATTATACAGGGTGTTTCAAAAAGAATACGCCAAAATCATCACGTGATATGTCAAAAACGAAAATAATTACAAACCTCTAGCATGAACACATGTGTTATATATACATTCAAGTTTCATTTCATGTTTTATAAGTGCTCAATGTGGCCACCACCGGCAGCGCGGACAATATCAAGTCGATATGAGAATTCCTCCCAAACGCGCCTCAGCATGTCACGGTCCACCGTGTTGATTGCAGCTGTTATTCGATCTTTCAAGTCATCGATACTTGCTGGAAGTGCTGGAACATAAACTTAGTCTTTAACATACCCCCACAAGAAAAAGTCACACACAGTGAGGTCCAGGGATCTGGCAGGCCAAGCACAGAGAGCAAGGTCTTTAGCACCTCTCCTCCCAATCCATAGCTGAGGCACGTTTTCATTCAGATAAGCTCTAACCCCGAGATGCGAATGGGGTAATACGCCATCTTGCTGAAAAATGAAGTCATTCGAATCTGCTTGCAGTAAAGTTAATAGCCATTTTTGGAGCATTTTGAGATAGGTTTGTCCTGTTTGTAGCTGCACCGGAAGTTATACTAAAGACAGCGGTGAAACTGACACCCAATCAAACTTTGATAACTACTCTATCAAATAACCAGATTCAGTCCACTACAATGCTATAGACCTGAAAAAACAGTGTAATGAGTTTGGCGTATTCTTTTTGAAACACCCTGTATAACACTGCGATATTTTTCTACATAATATCAAAAAGACATTGTTTTTTGGTTTTTTTATAACAAGACAAATTCTTTTACATGAGAGGAAATATTAGATATTAATTTTACTTGTTATATCTCTTAAGCCAATTCTGTTTTTGATTTCTATTCAAGTGATTGCATATTCTGACATCAGAGCTTATCTAAGTATGAAAAACAGCCATGAAATTAAGGAATTATTACTTATTACATTAGTTACAAAAATATCAGATGTCTTTTATGTCAGATTTTTTACTTTTATTTTGAAACAAAGTACCAACCCAAGTTTTAAATAATTATAAACAAACACTACATCATTTTTTATATAAAGCAAAACTTCTAACGTCTCCACCTAAACTCTGAAATTCAATTATACTACTTTTTTTTTCTTTTTTTTTTTTTTTTTTAATTCCCACCCCCACCTCAATAGGGAGTAGATAGGTTCACCTATCATCTGGTTCACACTCCTCCCTGGTCTTTTGAACAGGAGTAGAGGTTTATCCCTTGTTTCCTTCATTCGGGTTCCAATTCCATCTAAAGCCTTTTTCTTCTCTTTCACTCTCAGTAACCCCTTGAATCTTAGTGACATTATCACCTTATTTCAGGTAAATTAAAAAAAAAAAATTGGCATTAAACTTGATGCAAAAACTACTTTTGGCTTTATGAATTACTTTAAATTTATTTACAGCTCTTAAACCATGTAATGAATAATTTTCTTCAAAAAGAGGTGGAATCAGAGGAATTGCCTTTTATACAAACTACATACTAACAACTTTGAGCAATGACTTAAAATATCAATGCAAATGAAATGGAAAAGCACTATAACATTCTATGATTCCCATGCACTTAAAATAATACATAAAAAATTAAACAAAGAATGTCAGCAGAGTCAGTCAAAAATCACAATATCTCTGAATGAAAAAAAATTAAATGTCAATACAAAAATATTTTATCTAATCCTTTCTATCTTAATCAAGAGACCTTTACTTAGAAATCTCAAATTTATTTTCTTTTTTAACTGTAAATACGGTAATTTAAAAATAACTTAAACCTAATCATCCATGTAAACTTAATGTTATTTGGACTGTATTTCTGTCACTAATTTCAGTTAATATAAGGGGGTGCTGAAAAATTTGACCAAATATCAAAGTTTAAAAAAAAAAAAAAAAGTTTCTTGGTAAAGCCAAGAGCTTTTTCACCTTTTTTTGTTCCCAACCATATTACAAAGAAAAAAAATATATATATCTACTCACCTAGAAAATTTGAGCTTTTTTTCTCTTTTACTAGACTTTGACACATGTTGAAATTGTCACAGTGTTTACTGTTGTTGAAGTTATCACTAACATTTTTGTTGAGGTTTAAAAACTACGTTTTGTTCAATTTCGCAAGCCAATCAATGAAATTTGAATAAACCAATTTGTTTGGGAAAATACTTTGACAAAAACCCTACTTTATGGTTTTTACACCCCTTAGTAGAACCAACTGTACTTTGTACCCCCTTAACTGTTTGCACCCAAAATTAGGTTTCAATCAGTCAATGTACAGCTATTTTAGAAGGCATGATGGACAGACGAATGGACTAATGGAAATCACAGAATTATATAGGTATCTATAGCTAGTGACAGAGAGTGAGAGACAGAGTGACAGAGAGTGAGAGACAGAGTGACAGAGAGTGAGAGAGAGTGACAGAGAGAGAGTGACAGAGAGTGAGAGAGAGTGACAGAGAGAGAGTGACAGAGAGAGAGTGACAGAGAGAGAGTGACAGAGAGAGAGTGACAGAGAGAGAGTGACAGAGAGAGAGTGACAGAGAGAGAGTGACAGAGAGATAATGTCTGGATTTTTTAAATATCAAGAAACAACAGAGCTGCTTTTAACATTTTTTCTTTTAAATTATCTCCTTTTTGAATTGGAGTGCTTTTCTTGAAAAATATAAACCTACTTGCCTTGTTAGCTAATATAGTTTGATATGTCGAAAAATTAAAAATAAATTTTTTAACCATAAAAACTATAAGCAAGTTAAAACAGAAGATAGAATCTATCATCAATAAAAGTTGCAGAATAATTTGAAGTAAAATTAACCTCAAAATATATGGCAAATAAATTACTTTTGACAGGACTAGGAAATAAAAGTTTACTTGAATTAACTACCCACACCAAGAACTTTTAAAAAAAAAAAGTCTGATGTTTATATTTGTTAATAAACCATGTAACATCAAGAAGAATTTTCAGAGATTCTATGAAAAAGCTTCAACATTCAGCAGTTTCTGTTTGAATTTCTGTGATCATTATTTACATGCAGACTATCATCCCCATCTTTGCTGTCATTATTTACACTGTTTTGGTCATTGTACTCTCAAGCCATCAGAGCAATCTACAGGGAATTCTATTCTGAACCCTTTATTTAATCTAAAAAGGTAGACTGCTCTCATTCCACTGCTCATGTCAAGGGATATCTTGTCTAGTTCTTATTTTTACTGCTGCTCAGTTATTGCTCTCCATGTTTCTACCAAGTCCAAGTAGACACTGCCCCGCTCACGGATCAAACTCACAATCACTATGTCACCAAATTCACAAACACTTCAATCCACTTGTCCCATGGGACACCTGATGAAGGCCTGAGAGCACAAAAGCCAAAATGTTGTGATAACATTCAGTGAATTTTACTAAGAAAACTAACCAACCTACTAGCCAACCAGAGAGGTATTAGTGCAGCTTCTTGTGTAGTAGATTTGCAAGCTGCATGCTTCTTGGATGATAGCCAGACAAGTATGCTATAAGGGTCAAGAAAGAAATCTATATTTCTTTATTATATTACTACAAAATCAGATTTTAGACTGCTTAGCAATAAAGGATTTATGCTTTGCTTCTCCACAGTAATCTGAAGCTAAGAGACTTGTTACTCGACATAAAAAATTTTTTTACTTACTTCCACATTTCCCTTTAAGCCTTGTTAACTGAGCAGTGTAAAATCTCTACCTGTACAGGCTGGCTCAATTACATAGGTCAGTTATCTGCACGCAACCCAATTTAGATGAAACCCCCCTACCCCCACCCCAAATAATAGATTTCTGGAGACCAAAAATAAGATCTTTTCATGTTTAACCACATTTCAACTTGAAGGCATATTTGGTTTTGTTAATTTCCATTAATGCAGCAGTAAATCGATTTGAAATCTTTTATGCAATCTTCAGTTTTGGGGAGGTTTCAATTTTTTTTTTTTTTTTTTAAATAGAAGAAAAAAATTGTAAAATGTATTTATGGAAAAGAAAAAAGAGCATCATGGCAGGGTTTTGAACAATAGTATTTAAACTATTTCAGTTATAAGCATAAATAATGAATACTGAATCTTTAAGTTGGTTTGCAAAGGTTAGTCCATGATGTTGAAATATTTTCAATTTTTGTATCTACTTTATGGCAAAAGTAATTTTTGAGATATTTGAAATTTTTGAATTTGTATAATTTTTCAATTTTATATTCATATTTTACATGTATAAATAAAATGAGTAACTTAGATTTTTCGTAGGTTATAAATGTTTACATAAGTTTACAATGGATTCACATTGTAAACTTACTGCTATGGATATAGTTTAAAGATTGACATATTTTTTTTTTTGTTTTTTTAAAGAAAAATACATTAAGAATCTGTTCCTGTCAGTAATGTTTGTTTGTAATTCCTTACCATTGACAAAGTTTATTCCAAATTTGTAATGCAAGAAAATACAGACAAAGTGTGCCCAAACTTGTTAAAATAAAATATTGTTAAATCTGGTATTTAATTAATTTTTGAACTTATTAGAAATATTTGTTAATGCAGAAAATGACAAGCTAAGCAAGGCACAGAGTGATGATGGTGTAGTGATAAAGCCAGTGGGCAACAGTAAAAAAAGCCAAATTTCTCTTCTACCTATGCTGGGTTTAATTCAGTTGGCGCTAAAATAGAATAATTGTCCTGTTTGTCACACTTTGAAAGTGAGAATCTTTGTTGTCCCACTAGATATGATTTTTAAAATGAATGAAAGAATTGGACATATTTGATAAAATCTACCCTTCATATTACAGGTTACATAAATAGGTAATATATTAATCAATTAATAAATAAATAACAATACTAATGAATGACACTTTTAAACAACACATGTATTTCACTTTTATGCCATGGGCTGCAAATAGCAATACTGATAATCAATGCATTTTAAAATACAATCATTTTGTAGTTTATAACTCCCTCTTTTCCACAATTTTGGCAGGTAGCCCAGTTTTAAAGATTCCAACCATGAATAAAGGAGTCTGTAGCCTAATGGTATGCAGCTGAATTTTAAGCTATTTTCACTGTATATATGTACAAAATAAGTTTTTTTTTTTAAAGATGTCTAATGACATACATCAATGGAATATCCAGAAAAAGAAAAAAAAACTGCACAAGCATTATTCTCCTATTCACAAGCGATACAGAGAATTTGACGCAATCCATTTAATGCTTCAAATAAAACTTCCAACCCAAATTTGATATCAAGATACACAAAAGCTATCATCCGCATAGTGTAAATAACCATGGTTTGCAAAAGCCCAGGAAAATTTTGTCCATTGCAGGACACAATGGGCTACCCATGGAAATCCCACCAATCTGACTGTACATAATATTATTGGAGCTGAATTCAACTGATATTGTAGTAACTAAATTCAATAAAAACAGTGTCTGTAATATGAAAGAGAGAAAGATTACTGATAAAAAACATCAGTATGAATATCAATTGTTTCTTGAAGTGAAACACAAACAAACTGCTGATGTCAAAAGAACACAGAAATTTGTAGTCAAAATTAAATAGACAATTTAATTTCATTGAGGTTTTGTCCTTTTTTAATGTTTAGTACAAAAATTAGATTCTATTTTTGTTACATCATTTCACCAGAAACTCACTTTTTACCAGGTTATTATATACATATTGGGACACATTTTGCTCTAAACGACACAAAATTGACCATATTAAGACAATTGTCCATTATAGTCTAATGATTTGTTCTAAGAATAAAATAGATTCAGAAATAGAATTTACTAAGAAAGTCTTGTGTGATGGCCATGCTGGGATTGCACAGTTATTGTTAGGTCACTGATAAATGCCCTGTTTACTTAAGGTAGGTACCTCCACGAAATCGCTAAAAAAAGAGCATAGCTTGATGAAAAAGACGCCAACCTTGCCGAAAACTAAATTTTATTGTCTAAATGCTTATGTTATTATTAAGAGGAAAGACCAAATTTTTTTTTAATTATTTTTAAAAAATTTTCCTTCTTTTTAGAACATTCTAAATTTTGATTAAAAAAACTTTTTTTCTATTTGTATCAGCGGAACTAGTAAATAACAGACAATTTTTAGCACGTTTTTTTGGTATGACACACATTAATTTGAAAAATCGTGCAAAAATAGAAATAATTATCGGATGTTAATGAAACTTTCAGGAACTATTCACAGATGATAGAAATTATTATAAATATGTTTTTTTATGAAAGTCATGGTAGAAATATTTTTAAAAATATTTATTACCCCCATAACTAATTTTATGAAAACGCTAGAAATTCGATCGCATCGGTTTTAGTGATTACAATAATTAAAAGCACAGGGCTTTGAGGAATGCAAATCATGTTTTTTTTGTTTTAATTGGATATGCAGTACCTGAAAATCAGCTCTGAATTGTAACATACAAAAACTCAATAAAACAAAGATATTATTTAATTTCAAATGCTTTTATTTGCTTTTAGTTGTTTTTATGAATATGGACAATATTTTCTGAAAGCAAAAAATTTTTTCGATGAAAAATGAATTTTAATACAATTATTTGTTATTTCATTAATTATAATAGATTTTACATTTAAGTTGTTAAAATATTATAAAATTAGTTAAAAGCCGATCGGCCTTTCAAATGTTCCTTATGAGATAGATCTTTTTTAGCGCGTTGTAAATTGTATCATTTTGACTAATCAGAAGATCCCCAGTAATTAAGAAATGTAATTTTGTGCTTATAATCGAACTGTAATTATAAAATACGAAAAGACCAACCAGAATATAATTAAGTTGCGTTATTTGAGTTAAGCATTGTTCTCCGCTGTTAGGGCTTTTTTACTTTTGCAAAAACACGTGTGGAGAAGTTAATTTGATTTTCAATTTCAACTGAGAAGGGTACCTACAAGTATCAGTATCATCTTATGAAATTTATATGATCTTATTTTTATATTAATCTCAGTTACGACATTTTTCCATAAATGAAATATCAAAATTAATAATAAAATGAATGCAAATACAAATAACAGTAGAATGTAATAAATGTACATAAAATTATAGTATTTTATGTACAATTCTGATAAATTTCATAAGAAAGGTAACCTATAAATTAATTAGATACCTTTCTTTAAGGAATATGAAATTTAATGTCACTCTTAACAGTTTTATTTTAATTTCTTTACAATATATTTCCCATAAAGCATCATAAACGTAAAGGTGAAAGCTAAGTACAAAAAAAAAAAAAAACTGAAAGTTTTCGTTAAAAAATAACGGGTAAATAATTTGTTCACGTAAATGTAAATTATTTCACTTTTCTCCTTCCGTAGAACAAATTAGCCTCATGGAATTCATAAATATATCATTCATCACATGTCAAGAGACGCGAAAGTTTATGACCTGCTTTGTTTTATTTTCAAATTACATCTTTTTTGGCACAAAAGCTAAGTTAAGTTTGGTTCAAAATATTTTAAATAAACATTATAATTTCTGATTTTCTTAAAATAAGTCTTGAAAAAATGATAATTGATATGTAAAAAAATTTCAAAGTCAGATTTCAGTTTTTTTTAAAATGGAAAAAAATGGTCAATTTTGCTGACTCAAAAAAAACTAGATTTTTAACGAAAATTTCAGACGTGCTAGGAACGATTAAAAAATGGAAAAAAATACCCCAAAAATACTGTGACCTTTCCTCTTAATAATAACAAACATTTAGACGATAAAATTTTGTTTTCGTCAAGTTTGGCGTCTTTTTCATCATGTTATGCTCTTTTTTTAGCGATCTCGTGGAGGTACCTAACTTAAGGTTATCATGGATTGGTGAAATTAGTACGAGATTGCTAAACAAATTTGCTAGTGTTAGTAATTGCAATTTTGATGCTAATTCACATATGCTTTTCTAATCTTAACTAATTTTAAAATCTCTACATAAAGATAGCCTATCTATCAGATTAGTCCTGTTAGTGATCAATTTGAATGTCAGTATGAGGCTGACTACATAGATAGGTCCACACCCAATTATTGGGGGAGGGGTACCTTTTAGCCTCTTTCAGCATGTATTCATAAAGTCAACTTCAAAATTTGCATAAGTGGTAGAGTGCATCCAGGTCTGCAATCTCCAAAAATTGTATTAATAAGCAGCAATACACTGTGGCCTAACACAAGGGCATGGTCTGTGAACTGAGCTGTGTGCATTCAGATTTTCATCCTTAAGTTTTGGAGAGCATTTTTATCAGGTCTATACAACATTCCTTGTGTAAATGAAAATAATGTGATCAGTTTATAATATAAATATACACAGGAAGGTATATTATTAGGATATGTGTATTTCTTATCAATGTGTAAAGTTGTTCCACCACCCACCCATTTCTTTTTTTCTTAAGTCATAGTGCACAGTTGTCCTATTTCCTCAGTTGACCTCCTAAGAGAGAGGAATAAGAACCAATCAACATTTTCTATTTTTTCTCCATATATATATATATATATATATATATATATATATATATAAAGTGTAACAGCATGAGATAATTGTCTATCTCACAAAATGTTTAATATCTAAAAATTGAGTTTCTTTTTATCCAGGTTTTCAGATAAGACAGACATTTAACTATCTTGACACAATTTGTCATAAGAATTACAGAAAAAAAGCCCATTAAGTTATTTAGCTAAAAAGTGAACAATTTTGTCAGCCCCACTATGCCTTCCCAATTGAGCAATAGTGAGAGGGAAAAGATCATTCAGATCTTCAGTAATGGTACCAACGTTCATACTCTGGCTTCCATCTTCAAAGTCCATTCAAGAACCATCAAGAGAGTGGTTAATAAGTTTAAAGAAGGTGGAACAATAAAGAGGAAAACTCGATCAGAATGTCACAAAAAGAAGAGGGATCATCATTTCAACTTGGGGCTAAATACATTCTTATTGATCAAAGTAGAGTCCAATAGTGTTATAAAAATCTCAGAAAATTCCAGTAAGATATCTTTAATCATTTTTAAAATAATGGTTCAAAGCTTAATTTAACAATTAAACAAATTTGCCGTTACACCGGTGTATTATTGTGTGTAATGTGGCGTCTTGGTGTTTAATTTTTTTTTTTTTTTTTAAATTATCATTTATGGTGATTGTATCTTTTCTCAGTGTCCATTTTCCTCTCATTTCAATAAATGTTTTTATAGCATTAACCATAAAGCTGTTCAGTACAAGATGTGGCTTTGTTATATCCATATGAGTCACAACAATTATGCATTGGTAATTAATGTTGGAATTTTTCAGATGAGGAATTATTATTGTTATATGCCTCGCTATTCAAACAAGCAAGCTTGTCTTGTTCTGTATGCTCCCATTTCTGTCATTGTACCTCTCAGCCTTCTTCAGGTATCTGTTGTACTCGGTAACCTCAGTATTTTGAACAGAACCCTTTAAAGCTCAATTCATGAAGATAGTTTGTTCTTATATTAGCTAAAACTCTGCAGTTTATCCACTTCTGTTGTAAATGGAAGAAACAAACGAGCAACGTAAAGGCAAATAGACTATAGAGCAAGGATGGCCAACCTGTGGTGCATGCGCCATAAGTGGCGCATTGCATCCTTTTGATGAAAAGAAACTAAGCCACTTCTACTCATTCATTTCAATGAATTGTTTGTTGCTTTCAGTTACGAATTTAACTCGTAATATTGCTGGTTTGGCGATAACAAAGCAGAATCAAAAGACATTAAAGTTATTTATGTTTATTTTGCCGATGTAAACATTATAAACTCTGCCATGCCCCCCCCACCTATGCAAAATCTGAAGAGAAAAAAAAAAGTCAAAGCATTGATTGATGCCCCCCATCCACCTTTCAAAACTCCTGGATACACCCCTTTCAAATAAATAGATTTTATTATACCTTTAAAATATGTCCATATTACATGTACTGAAAGGAAGTGAATGTTTGTGTGGCACATTTAAATTAATCGTACAAAATATTGGCGCATGGAATCAAAAAGTTGGCCACCCCTGCTATAGAGAATTAACTCATATATGATATATCCTTAGCATGGGAAGCAGAAGAACAATTTACCCCTGCAGATTGAATAAATGCTTTGGTTCAAAATCCAGAGATAGTTACCAAGTATGTTACACACCTGAAGAAGGCCAGAGTGTGCAACAGCCAAAACCCTTTGGGTATTACAACCTAGATAAGTGTGCAGGTCTAAATAGAAAGGCATGAAATAATTAAGCTCTGGTCCAGCAGAATATCCGAATATTCTCTGGCTCCTTTTACAAAACTGTTGACAACACAAAATATGATTTTTTTTTCTCAATCTGTATTTTGTGGAGGATGAAGGAAAGTACAAAAATATCAATCAAGAAAACAAAATATTAGAGAATATAGCATGTTTACTGCCATATGAGCCAAATGTGCATCCATTCCACAGTTTTATTTAAAGCAATATGGCAACAAAGCTATTCTCAGCATTGTGTCTTTTTACCTCGATTTGTACAGCTGTTTATTTTTTGGCAAAAATATGATAATGATGCACAAATGCATTATATGGCCTGATGGACATGGGGAGATTTGTTTGTTTGTTTAATGTTTAATGACCTATCAATCTTTATGAGATCATTTAAGGTCAAACAATTGTTTTTTCTTTTTGGATAAAGTTAGATTGCTTTCAATAAAAAAAAAAAAATTTTTTTTCAGTGTTGTCTTGCATTTTTAAAAATATCCATTGCTTTCAGAGTTGTGTTGTTTTTGAAACTTTTCACCTTGTAAGGGTCAAAAGGTCCCTTTTTTTATTGTCAAATATTTAATTGGTATTATATTTTTTTGTATAGTTTAACTTTTTTTTAAGAAAGGTTGAGATTGTATTGGGGTTTGTTTTTTTTTCAAAACATTCTTTCAAGTTGTTAACATTATAAAGAGATTGCCGAATATGTGTTAAGTCACTGCAATCGAGTAGGAAGTGTTTTACAGTATAAGTTTCTTGGCATGCTATTCATTTGGGAAGATCTTCGTCTTAGATGTCCATCTTTTCTAGGCTTTCTGTCTTATTTGCATTTTGTTATGTTTTGACTCTTGGATTTCTTTTGGTTCTGTTTGCTTATTGAGGGATGTTCCTTTGGTTTTTTCCTTTGATTCATTTGATGATTTTTGTTTGGATGAGATGATTGTTTTTGTTGGGACTTTTTGAACTTCTCTGTCTTGAATGTCTTTCTTGGCTATCAGTTTCCATCAGTTCGAATTTGTTTTCATTTTCAATTAAGACAATTTCTGTTTTCTTTTTGTTGTGTTGATTCTTCAAAGGAGATTTCATTTTTGGAGGGGAGGAGTTATTTAATTTGTTAGTGGTGATGGGGAGGATTGGCATCTGCTGTTGCTTAGATTGTAATTTTCTTTGGTTTGTGACATCTTTGGTTTTGTCGATCTGGTATTGGGGGTTTTCCTTTAGATCCGATTCAATATCGAATCTAGTTGTTGAACCGATTAAATTTTTCTTTAGTATCTCCAGTAGTGATCTTAGTTCTTCTACCAGATCAGACAGATTGTTTTGTGTTGTTTCTTGTTTTTGAATCAAGTTGTTTGTCATACTGGCTATATTTGCATATGTTGATGCATTCTGAGAACTCTCAACTATCCTTCTTGCCT
Source organism: Acanthosepion pharaonis (assembly GCA_903632075.3). Taxonomy (NCBI): domain Eukaryota; kingdom Metazoa; phylum Mollusca; class Cephalopoda; order Sepiida; family Sepiidae; genus Acanthosepion; species Acanthosepion pharaonis. The sequence goes on from CAHIKZ030001147.1 coordinate 3,433,747, forward strand.
CCAGGTATGATATGTTTTTTGTGCATTTAATTGAGGACATTTTTTTTTTCTTTCTTCCAGACTTCACATTCTTTTGAGTCTGCTGCATGATTTTGTTTGCAGTTTGCACATTTTAATGGGAATTTGCAGTCAATGTGATCCCCAATTTCTCCACAATCTTTACATGTTGGTGATCTGGTACATCTTTCCTTGTGGTGCCCGAACTTTTGGCAGTTGTGGCATCTCAGAGGATTTAGTATGTATACTTCCACTTTTTCTATCATATATCCGATTTTTATTTCTGTAGAAGGTTTTGGAGTGTTGAAATTTAGAATATAAGTGTTTGTTGGAGTCATTTGGTTGTTGTTTTTAATATTCTTTGAGCATCTGTGATGCCTTGTTTTTTTAGGTTGTTTTTTTTATCTCATCCAGTGTGCAGAATGAGAGATCTGGGCTTCTTTACCACACCCTTTGAGGGGTTCAAGGAAGCGTGGGGGGTAGGCTTTTATCTTAAGCTTAGAAAAAAAGTTTTATTTGGAACTTCTACTAAAATGGTGTTGTTCCTTAGTTTTTTTATTGATAAAGTTTTTATTAAAGATTTCATTGTTTTTTCAACAATGAATGGAGACAACTTAGTGATTGGAGTGTTCTCTATTGACTCTAAGACAAATCTAGGGAACAGCTTTTGATCAAGTTTGTTGTCTGACTCGATTTCAGAGTATAGGCTCTCCGAACCGTCTTCAATATGGGGTCTTTTGTTTTTATTTGTTGCCATGAGTTTTATTTTTTAAAAATGAATTTTTAAAAAATAAAAATCATGGCAACATTCCTTGCTCCCCCCCTCCTCGGAGCCCATCAGTGGGAGCTGTTGAGGGGAAACCCATTCGCCCTATTATCCCAGGGATAAAAGGAAGGTATACTCGCACTAGTAGTGGCTGTTAGCATTTCAGGTTTCACTTTGTTTTCCCTGACCCATTTTTGATGAAAAAGTCAGTTAAAATCCTTATCTGTAACAGCTTTTTCTTACTAGTAGATTAACCCTTGCCACTGCCTTCTAATACTTACTTACGATCTATCTCTTGTTTGTAGCAAAGTGTCGGACAGGTTTTGTGTAACATCTTATGGGTTTTAGATAGATGGGTTTTTATGCGAGTAAGTATTAGTGCTTGACGTGACTAGCCGATTGATCGGATCGGACCTCTCCGACCACCCATCTAGCCCAGGTAAGGGCCAAAGTGATGTGTTGCATGACCATGACCTCTTTGCACCCGGGCCATGCCCTGCTCAATCACCAGGTTCCCATCCCCAGACGACACAGGTTACCACCTACGGCCAACAGGTGGCCCCATTGAGGGACTTTTACCCTCTGCAGTGGTGCAGTCGATGTATTCTGAAGCCCCGCCAACAGAGCACTGGACATGGGGAGAGAAAATACCAAAGATGAACATTAGTGTCATTCTTTGCAATTCAACCTATAACTGCCCACTATAAAATCTGGTATTAATTAAAGAATTAGAATAAAAATCTAGTAATAATTATAGGTTTCTAGCTCACCTTAATGCCCACCATCCCCAAAATGGGACATAAATTTCATTTATCAAAATAAAACATACAGAGTCTGGTGGTAACTAACAAATATGCAGATGGCCTTATGTAAGGGTCCAAATATCCAAGGTAGTAGTGAATGTATTAATAGATTTCATTTTATTTACCAAAATAAAATATAAGCAGTCTTTTATGGTATTTTCTAATGCTAACTAACAAAAACAAAGATGGCATTATATAAGGTTCCAAATATCCAAAAACGGTCAAAAATTTAAATGCAACATCAATTCTCATTTTCTGTCTTTCTGAATACTGTTTATTTTTGGGTTTTTTTACCCTTTCTCCTCACTAATTTTTTCTCAATTTCTTTCACTCTCAGTAATCCCTTGCATCTTACAGGCATTATCATCTTGCTTGGGGTGAAATGATAAAAAAAAAAAAAAAAACAATAAGCACACAGCAAAATTTTAAAGAAATTTAAGCCTATTTCAAATGGAGCTGAATGTTAAAAAAAAATAGTTTTACTAACTGCAGAAAGTTTTTTTTTTTTCTTTAAGGGAATCAGAAGAGGAAAAATTTCAGAAATATATACTGTACATAGAGTAAAAGAAATATAAACTTTTTTTGGTGGTGGTGGGGTTTAATTTTGCTTTAATTAGAAAATGGATTGCTCATCCTAATAAATTTCACCAGTTCTTCAGATATAAGGTACTTTTGATAAAACAAATATACAAGTACCAAAAACACAACTGACCAGATGCTAAATTACAAATGTAGAACTGCATTTGCATTATAAACAAACTACCACTTAGAGCGATTTCTATATCAGCATATATACACAGTAGCATACAATATAACCTGTCTTTTGACATTTTTATCGTATTGTCTGCCAGGGTGTTGTTTAGTTTAGCCAGTACTGCTAACTATCTGATTGAAACAAAAATGATAGCACCCCTGAGAAACCACACTCAGCAATGGCAATTTTCTTTTTCTCCCAAACCAGGCCAAGTACAGCCGAGCACAAATATTGACAAAGGAAGAAATAAAAGGTAATTTTCTTCCTGTTCTTATTCCAAATCAAATTCTTATAAAATCTGAAGAATACAAGAACTGAAGATAAAAAAGACAAAAGTAAAAGAAATACTCACATTTGATGGCATGAAGAAAATATTCCACTGAATGTTCATATAATTTTAATGCCTCTTCATAATTTTTATTTTTATCCTCTTCAGTAGCCTTTGTTACCAGCTCAATGGCTTTCTGTCAAAAGGGGGAGAAGAAAAAAAAAAAAGAAAGAAAAATAAAATCAGCAACATAAAATAACAAGTATAAGGAGTAAATCCCACCAGAATTAAGAACATTTAATCAAAAAATAAGGATGAGAAAAAATACTGTATTTGTCGGCATATAAGGCTCACTTTTTTTTCTTTTAAGTAAAAATATCTTTTAAAATTTCCCTGTGTTTTATATGCCATATGTAGGTTTAAAATTTGTGATAGTTGGCCAAAATTAGTTACCTGGCAACTCCTATTAGCTTAGACTTTAGAGTAACTTTCATATAACTATTGTCATTATTTAAAAGGATATTATGCAGATTAAAAGTGTTATCATTGATAATATTCATTATATTAATGTCATCACGTTTAATATTAGTACTTTGTTTCACTAAAATTATATGCAATAAATTCAAATTATTTATTGGTAAAATATATTTGTTTCATTAATATTTTTCTTGTGATAACTTCCTGTTGCAATGGTATAAATACAATCAGAATTTTTATATGCATTATTCCAAGAAGACGTTTACAAGATGCAGGTTGTACAGATCCTATAAAGGATATAATAAAGTTTTTATAGGCTCAAGTTCTTTTTTTCCTATTATTTTTTGTTTTAATTGTAATCATGGCTTGTTTAAGCAAAATAATACCTCATAAATATAGCCTACTAATAATTTTACTAATTACTAATTTTTTCTTGATTTGCCCTGCTGAAATTGAGGTGCATTTTATACATACATGCATCTTATATGCCGTCAAATACAGTATTTACCCAGGTAGGTTGAACAACACAAAGACAACTTGAAAATTAGGCAGGTTTTAACCTACAAATAATTTGGATATATCTTTAAAGAATAGTTTTGAGGCAGAATTTCAGATTAAATAACAACCAGCTTTAATTCCCAGAAATCCTGCTAAATATTTTGCATAGTTATAAATTTATAGCAATGTTTTTCATCAGAATTTCTGGCAAATTAAAATTGGCTGGTATTTAAGCTGAATTTCCTCTAGGAAAAAAAAAATTGCTTATTCACAATAAAATCAAGAACAATCGTATTATTTCAAGTTTAAGAAAAATCACATTTACTATTCAAAGTTGCATGTTTTATGCTAAAACATTTCACAGCCTGGCAAAGGAAAGACTTTTAATGACTGACTTCTAATTTAAGCATAACACCTGCTATGCTTACAAACTTCCCTATACACCTGACTAGAAAATCTACAAACAAATACAAGTGATTACTACAGAGAAAATTCAGATTTGCTGTTAAGTGGCAAGGTTATATTTAGAATATAATCATTTACAAAAGATAGTGTAAAAAGTGTATTTAGTTACACTATTTGATTAGTTTCATTTCAGAGGTTCAAAATGCTTTTATAAAGACAAAATATAACAAGCATAATTATCTACCTTTAAAATTTAACAGAAACTTGTGTGTCTAGCAATACCAAGTGCTAACACAAAAAAAAAAAAAAAAAGTCACAAAGCTTCCTCAAATGAAGAAAAAAAAATTGATAATTTTTTTTTAATTTCCTGGTGGTGTAGTTTAAAAAGATGTGTGAAATACTGGCTAACTCGACAGATTGAGCTATGCATATTTCTCAAACCTTTGCACAGTACCTGATATGCTAGTAGTACATGGGGTATACAATACAATGCAAATGGAACTATGTGGTAACTACTTATAAACTATATAGTAACCAATAGGGGTTTTTTTTAATGCAGTAGCAAAAATATAAAAACAACCCTTTCATAGAAGATTTCAGATTCCACATCTGAATGCAATTGACAGATTACCTGACATTAAGAAAAAGTTGAACAGAATTAAACTGAAATAATATGAGGTCTAATAAAAGTGTCATTCAAAATGTTTCTCATCACTGAGCATCATAATACTATGTGCACACAGTAAATGAACAGTGCTAAAAATATTTGAAAGCTTTGCTTTTTCCTTTTTGATGATAACCATTAGTAAAACTAGTAATCAGTAGGGCAAAAATAGGAAAGTATATTTTTTTCAACACATACATTTATATGCATTGACTCATTCCAGAGAAGAGAGAGAGAGAGAGAGAGAGGAAGAAGTCAGCAGAAAAAACTTTGTTCATTTGTGAAAGGATTTGCACAATGAAATGATATAATCAGTTGGTAGGACTAATGCAAGACAGATATGCAACCAGGTTCTACTTCAGCCAACTGATATTTTTTCTGCTACATATGGTCCGGTGCCCCTGCTATTTATCTAGAGCTCGTTGATAAAATCCAAAAAAGAATCAGTAATATTATTGGTCCTGACCTGGCATTTCAGCTTCAGTTACTTTACCCACAGTCATAAGGTTGCCTCCAGGTTCATTTTCTATAAATGCTTTCATGGTAATTATTCGGATGAGCTTTTTTCCATGATACATAGACTTTATGAATTTAAGTGCAGTACTAGACTGGTGATAAGGTCTCCTCAATTTACAGTTGAGTTGGCTAGATGTAAGTGTAAGTTCTATGCTAACAGTTTCTTTTCTCATAATTCTCCCTTGTGGAACTCCTTTCCAGATCCATGCTTTCCAGCCAATTTTAATCTTCAAAATTTTATCTACTGTCCTCCTGATTACTCTTTTGTTTTCACTCTTTAGTAATGTTTTCTAACTTTTCCACATCAAGTAACCCCTTGCATCTTAGTGGCTTTACTGACTTGTTTGGGGTGAACTTGATAAAGAAAAGAGAAAAAAAAAAAAAAGCTACTTTTCCATCAGTATTGAAAGCAAATGCTGATCAAGATATTGGATATTAGAAGCAAAAGAGAAGTGGTGAAAAAGTTTTCATATAAATTTGAATGTATACACAAAAATTTTTTTTCCAGGGATGTACAGAATTGACCAACTTTCATTCTTCCCCACCTCTTGAGCCTCTAAAATAAAAAACAAGAACAACAACTCAAACATGTGTGCCCACTAAAACTAACGTTTATAGTAATAAGAAATAATGTCAGGTAAAAAAATCCTAAAAAACAAAAATTTACTGTTGAATACATTTCGGGTAGCTAGTGGATATAGATTCACAGAAGTCAGATAAAAACATGCTTTCCTGAACAAGCTGACTTGGTCCTATCAGGCTGTCTCCATGGCTGAAATGGTTGAAGAACATTTTGGCTTAAGTGATTTCTCCAAGGTAAAAAAAGGATGCAGGTTCAATTCCTGTCAGAGGCACAATTTTTCTTTAGAAGGGCTTTTCAATTTATGCTGCTTGTTATTAAATTTCACTGTTTGATAAAATCAGGGATAGCAACTCAAACACGTTTACCCACTAAAAATAACATTTATAGTAATAAGAAACAAAAAGAATGCAATCAATAGTTCAAACAACTTTTAGATTGATACGGACTCTCAAAATAATAGAATATATCCATTTTCCATGATTGACATGTAATCCAACTGCTTTTGTTATCTTTTCAAATTTAAGGTGAGATACTGAAATTTTCTAAACCCAATACACCCCCCTCTCTTGTTTTGGACTTTTTTTTTTTTTTTCTTTTTTTTTTTAATAAACTTGCTATATTTCTCCAATTACCAATTCTCTCTTTAAATTAGATATTTTTTTCTCTGGACTGAGTCTAGATCAGCCCAGCCAAAATCTTTTTTTCCTCTCACTTCACATGGCAAATTAACTCCTTTATGTATTATATGCTGCAGTGAACGATACATGTGGTATATTCTACTTTTGACAATGTACAGAAATGCAGCAACACAAGTATCAGGAAAAAACAAAAAATAACATTTGCATACTCATGTGGAAATGGATTCTGAAAAAGTGAATCTTTTATTCCTTTCTTTATTCACAAATAAAAATCTAACATTTCTTTTTTGCTCAAAGTAGTTCTCACTATTTTCATAGTTTCTATTCAGTTATTTATGTACCATGTGATGCATGCATAGGCAATCACATCTCTTTTGATTCAGCTAGATGTTCTCTGCAGTAGGTTGTCCGTTTTTTCTGTGGTAGACTGGTTGCCAACCAAGGCTATAGGATACAGTCTGTTCTGCTATTCAACCCATAGTTGGTGGGGATTCATACCTTTCCCTAAGAGTATTTGTGCACAGCTTCCTGATATTTTGAATAGGAGTAGAGGTTTATCCCTTGTTTAAGGTTGGGTTTCCAGTTCCTTCTGAAATTTACTTTCACATTATTACTCTGACTGAACTTGGAAATATTCTTCACTAACTAAATCTTGACAATTTCAAGTCTAGAGTTGGCCATTGTCTTTCCTGCAGAGCCCCAGGAACTTCACTTCTTCCCTTTTCTTATGCTAATACAACTACACACAATAACCCTCTACCTTGAGCGACTCTTGGGCCTTGTACTGAAGCACATTAGTTAAAAAAAAAAAAAAAAAAAAATGTAACAAATCCAAATGGAATTCAAACTCTGCTCTTTGATTTCTCATTCCAAGCTAACAGTTTCTATTACAAAACCTAAAAAGAAAAATGCTTTTATACATTGGCAAAACCTGCTAGGAATATTAACTTTATTGATACTTGAGAACATATGTACTCCAAAACCAGCTTCATGATTGTGATTTCGTTTTTGAGCAACACAATCCTAAATAAAAGTTAGGAGTCTAAATTGGTTCCAAAATCCAATCTCGTAAAACATACTAAAAGTAGTACACTTTATATTTTCTCAATAAGCATTGAAAAAATAAAAAAACATTTCATTCCATCTGTTGTTCAATCAAATCCCATAAATTAATCTGTCTGTACTTAATGAAATAATGCACAAAAAAAACTCACATTCAGTACAGTTGAAATTTCTGTTTGCAGTTGAGACAAAACTGCAATCAGGAAAATTCTGTCATCAGCAATTCATGGATTATGGCTTTTTCAAACACTTCCAAAATAATTTATTTTTTCAGTGATATTCTTATTCAACATTTTTTTTTAAATCCACCTTTTATCGATTATCACATTTTTAGTTAATAGTTCGAAATTAACCAAAATTTTTTTTAATGCCTTTTCAAATTGTGAAAACCTTTTAAATTCTTCCAATGCCAGTAACAATGGCAGTATTGTATATCCCATTAGTTTACTAATTTCAAATGATCATCTGATATGTGATTTACTTGTGTAATTAAGTAGAAATTGTAATCATTAAACATTTTAATGTTGACCACATTCTTGAATTCCACCAAATGTGCTTTTTGCACCAATGTGTAAATATAAGTATTACTTGTAAGAAAACTAGTCAGCCTTCCAGCAATCACATCAAAGTACACATTCCTTGTCATACTTAAGAGCAATTTAACAAAAATACATTTATATATCTATATGATTTTCTTTACAAATATAGAAGCTGTCAACAAAAGTTCACATGACTTAAAAAGAATGGTGCTTTCTAAATGGCATCAAATCTTCAGTAATTTAAAGCAGCACTTTAAAAGTTTGGCAAATCTTAAATACCAGACAAATGACTTGGATTTCCTAATCAAAACATAAACACACTTGCTTACAAATTCATCTAATATAGCGCATCCTGGGTATGACAATAAACTACATCCGCATCCTAGGTATGATGATAAACTACGTCCAACAGCAAGGCCTCTTAGCAAGAGGTTTTGAGGAGCATGGAACCACCTCTTAATTGCTGGTATTCCCAGGTCCACTCTGACTAGGGGTGGTAGTACCTAGTAACTGGGTTTAAAATCCTTCCACTAAATTTTTTGAGGAAAAATTATTACCAGCAATACATTTTTGAAGAAAAAAATATTACCAACAATAAAAATCTTGTTGACATTGAGATTGATATGCTGTAAAACAAAACCATCTAATATATCATTATATAAATTGAAATATAAACTAATATACTTAAGCACAGTACTAGATTGGCAGTTAGGTCTCATCATCTTACTGCTAAAATTGCTAGATGTAACAACAACTTTTATTTTAATAGTTTCTTCTCACTTCTTGTCCTATCTCCTCATCAATATTTCCTCAGTTTCTTTCACTCTCCGTAACCCTTTGTATCAGTGGCTTTATCACCTGGCTTGGGGTGAACAGATGTGTTTTTTCATTGCTCAAAGAAAGCGATGTTGTATTTTAAAGAGGAAAGTCTTTATTTTAATTATCTATTTATTCTTATATTTTTCTTTGTTCATTATAATTCTGTTATACATTTACAATATTTATTAAAATATATATTTTTTTTATATTTTTAAGATAAGTCAATGTATACATAAATTGTTTTTTGTTTTATTTTTAAAATGATTGTTTTAGCAAGTTTACATTATTAAGAAAGTCTATTATTACTAGGAATTGTTATATTTAGAACATTTAATGAATTGTATTTGTTAAATTACTTATACACTAGCTTGAATAAATTTTATATTTATATTTAAGTGTAGCATTTCCCTTTTTTTATGAAAGAGGACATAATATTGTAGGCATGCATTTCAAGTAGTAATTTTTGTTTTATTTATCATTGATAATTAGTTCAGTATCTTGCCAATTTCTTTCCCTATCATTTATTAAACACTTAATATTTGCCAATAATTTTATTCTTTTATCCTTTTCTTATTTATTGATGGTAGTTACATTTTTTATGAACAAGGAAGTATTTACAAATTTGTAGAAAAGCATTTCAAGTTATAACATTTTTGGTTTTGTTTACTATTGATTCAGTAATGAATTTCTTTCTTATTTATCTCTGAAATATTTATTTTTAGCAACAACAATAAAAAAAAATGTTCTCTTATATTTAATGATACATTTATATTATTTTTGGCTTATTGATCTGTTTATATTATTGTCATGAATGTAACAATAAGTGGTATATTTGATAACAAATTGTTCACTCCGACATCTAGTGTAATATATATATATATATATATATATATATATATATATATATATATATACACACACACTCGATTGTTTCATGTCATGATAGAGGGCTTTCATGTCCTAGTGATCTTAAGAGCAAAACCATCTTGAGATCCAATTCCTATAGGACCACCCATGGCAGTAAGGTTGAAGAGAAAGGATCAGACTGAACATGACTAATCCCCAAAGACTCTAATGGCAGAATAGGCAAATATTTACATGATCTCAACAGCCAAACCAGCAGAAAAGGAGCAACACCAGTCCGACTGGCATAACCAAGGCAGATTTTGACAACCCAATGCAACCAGGTTTGCCAGATCTCGCCTGTCTCAATCTCCTTTAAGCTGTGAAGGGGGGTGTTTCTGAACAAGTGTGTGGGCTTCTCCATAGCACAGTCGTCCCCAAAAATCAAATTCACACAAATGGCCTTGTCAAACTCATTGATTCACAGCCATCTCCACCACTCCCATAAGAGTAGGGGAGAAAGGGAGCAGAGAGAGAGGACTATCTTGATGCTTGGATGCCACTGCCAGTATATTAGATATATTCAATAATTCGCTGAAAAAAAGGCCACAAACTAAATAAAAACAAAGTTTTACTACCAAAATGTTTATGTTAACATTAAAAGGAAAGACTGAAGTATTTTTTAATCCTTTCTAGCACATTCAAAATTTTGGTTACAAATCTTGTTTTTTTTATGTCAGTGGTTACGTAATATTTAGCATTAATTCTTTTAGTGCTTTTTTTAAGTTGAAAAAAAAAATTAATTTGGAAATTCTTGCCAAAATCAATTGTCGGATTTTAATTAAACTTTCAGAACTTATTTAAAAATGAATTAAATTATTTTAGAAACGTTTGTTTTTTTTTTTTTAGAAAGTCATTGTAAAAAATTATTTTTTTTTTTTTTTTTTACATCTGTTACCCACACACATACACACTTAATTTTATGAGAACTTTTGTAATTTTTTAATTAAAAATGCAGAAGACTGATGAATATAAATCAATTTTTTTTTTTTTTTTTAAAATCAGGGAGCATTTCTATCCAAACTTTAACTCTGAATTCTAAATACAAAACCCAATAAAACCAAGACATTTTTTTTTTTTAATTAGAAAAACTCTTATTAAAAGTTTTGTTTTCACAGATCTTAAATTTGAAAGCTTATTATAATCTGCAAAGCATTTGTATTTTTAAAATAATTTTATAATGTGCAAAAAAAAAAAAAAAAAAAAAAAAAATGTATTAAAAAGGTTTCCAGCAAAACTAATTTTAATTTCTATATTTTATTCCCACCATAAACTCTTTACATTATAATTAATAAACTTTCCCATACTTTAATATCTACCCAACTATTTCCATTAATCCCTTACATCCTTTTACCTATATATTTTAAAGTTATTTTTAAACCCCTTTTTATTCCTCTTAATTTTAAATTAATATTTCAATCTTCATATAACCCCAAATTAATGTTATAGGGTTAATATTCAGGTTTAATTTTATAAAACTTCTTCCCTTAAAGACAAATACCTTCCACCCTCCCCTGACCCTTGTGATGTGCCTTTCATCTGACTGAAACATTGAAATGGGTAAATTCTGTATTAGTTTTTTGACAGGTTGACTTTTTTAGCTTTCACAGGTAAATTCTATTTCCCACCCCTCCTAACTGTATAGGCACGAACTCAGTCCACACCAGGGTTGATGACCGATATCTTCGTCTGCCGAAATAGGCCATTCCACATATGAAGTAATTTTTGATTTTATTGTTTATTAATTATATTGCTCTGTATTAATAAATACATTGAGCTCTTTTTGTGGATCAGTTTTAATATTTTATATTATTACTATGATCCACTTGGATCATACACCAACAGATTTGTTACCTCTACTATATATCACACACACACACACACAACTCAAGCAGAACATTTTATCAATGCCCTGCTATTTTCATTATTTAATCTCAGAAGTATCTCACTGGCCAGTACAATACTTAATGCTGAAATTTATTAACTAGGATACACCTTAATGAAAGCATCTTATGACCAGGAAAAAAAAATTAGGGGGTCAAAATAGTAGAGGCCCAGCTCTACCCACGTCAGATCAAAGTAACCCTGATCGGACATCAAAACTAACACTACAAAGCAGTTTTTTTTTTTTTTTTAACAAATCTTAAATGCCATGTCATACATTTGAGTCATATTAACTTACATAAACCAACTGATAACCATATGAGCTTTCCTCTTTGGTATCTAGACTTTACATATTTAAGTGCAATACTAGATTGGCAGCAGAGTTTCATCATCTTATAGTTGAAATGGGTGAATGTAACCTGAAGTTCTACACTAAGAGTTTCTTCTCTTGTGTTTCTCATTTCTGGAACTCTTCCAGGTTCTTTGCTTTCCAGTCAACTTTGACCTTAAAAAATTTAAATGCAATGTCAATTGTTATCTTCTGTCTTAATTCCTTTTCTTTTATTGTTCTCTATCATTAATCATGCTTTTTTCTCTTCTATTATCTCACACTCAGTAACCTCTTGCTTTGCTTACGGTGAAATAATTAAGAACATTTTTTTTATATAAACTCAAGTTACGACCAGAGCCATCCTTTCATAGAATTTAATATAGCTAAGTGTTTTTTGCTTGGTCTTGGCAATCTGGGCTTCAAGCACTTAACCAAGTAGTAAGTTTGCTTTTAGGCCTTTTTTCAATATTGTCAGTTTTATTCAAGACTGTACCTAGATAATAGTTTAAATGTTTAGGCAAGCTGTCCGTTGGTTCCACCAACAGTTTTTGTTTCTCTTTTCTATATATGAGAGACAAACACAAATCAATGACAAACTTAAGAGTGTAAGTTTTACAATAGTTATTTATATCATTTTACAGTTTTAAAGTGGCTATTAGCCAATATTAGTTAAATCAGCATGAAGCAGAACTAAGAGTCACACTTCATTGTATATAAAATGTATACAACCTCATAAAAAATTCTGTAGCCTTCTAAGAATATAAAACTTAATTTCAAATTATGAAGATATTCTTGATCTCAGGAGATCAAAAAAGAAAATTGATTTTGAAATGATCAAGCTTTAAGTTTGTGGAATGTGAATGTTGATATAGACAGTTTAGAAAACTTATTTGTATTCATTTTAAACTATTTTAAAGAATATGCAACTTAACATAAATAGAAGTAAAAATGCTATTATTGGATAAAAAAAAAAAATAAAAGAGAAAAATTAGACGATCACTTTCAAATATTGATTATTGAATTGACTGTATGCTGAAATTACTGAATAGACAAAGAAAAATTCAGATATAGAATTGCTAACATGAAAAGAAAAAATATTAATAGAAAAGATTTCTTGAAAAAAATAAATGAATTTAAAATTAACAGTAAACAACATTTAGATAAAAAGGACTTCACTTTTTAATGTCTATCAGGAGAAAAATTGGTTTTATTTTCAATAAAAAAAAAAAAATTCACTACAAGTTAGTCCAAAGAAACTAATGTTCCATGACCATTGGAATTGTTAATTTGCTGAAACATTCAGTTTATATTCTTGATTGATAAAAAATGAGCTTCTTTCTCTTTAAAACAACAAGCAAAACAAGTGTAGTCCAAATGAGCAAGTCGCTGAAGGAAATAAACTATTGACCAATTAAACCAAAAGGAAATAAACAGTAAAAAATTGAGACTTGGAAAGAAAAATCATGAAAATAGGTTAATGAAAAAAAGTAATAAATCTTTAAGCAATTGCAACTTGCACAAAAATTATTTTCAATGAACGACTAAAACATTGATTCCCAATGTGAGCCTGAGAAATTTTAAAAATGGGCCTGGAGGTGCAGATTGAAAAGAAGAAACATACGTGAAGCTGAACTAGAAGTTCAACCTGACAAGCTTGTAGGCAGACACCAGGAGCAATGTAGTCATTAATAAGGATTTATATTTTTCTAGTACATTTTGTTTTTGTAAATAAAATGTATTAGTACAGTGTTACTAAGTGACAACCTTTATCAAAAACAGTGCTATTATACTTTTGCACTCCCACCACCTCAAGACACCATATTTACTGCAGGTGAACATAAGGAAACCATTGCATTGTGTTACACTACATTTCTGTTTATATATATATATATATATATATATAAAAACTAGCATACTTTAAACATACATAAACATACTAAATAAACATTTTTTTTTAACAGTTAAACAAGGAAGTGGTTAACTTTCTATATGCCTCCTTTTATGTTTTTTAATTTATTCTACAAATCTTGGAGATGAAATGTGTTATATACGATACCTATGAACACTAATGGGTATATCCCAATCCTCATAAACATGTTGGACAGTATTAAGCGGGTGTAATATGCTGCCTAGGTCATCCACCACTAGCAGAGGATTACCTACTTCACATCGCTGGTGAGTATTGTATCTTGTTGATGCTATAAAAGATTACCATTTCATTTCTCACCTTCATTTTGGTTATGTCTCATTCAGTAACCCTTTTCTAGGTCTACAACAAATACTTTATGCCTTCTTATATCTTATCATGTCAGATCTCTATCCATATTAGATCAATGTTATATACCGTACCTATGAACGCTAATGGGTATGTCCTAATCCTCATAAATACTTTGAACACTATTGTAAGTGGGGGTAATATGCTGTCTAAGTAGTCCACCATCAGCAGTGGTTTACCTACTTCATGCCTCTGGCTAGTATTGTATTTTGCTGATGTTATAAAGATTACCATTTCATTCATTCATTTCCAACCTCTGTTTTAGTTATTTCTCATTCAGTAACCTTTTCTAGGTTACAACAAAATGTTAGCAAACATTTTAATGTCTACTGTCATGATTGATCATGACAGTAGACATTAAAATGTTTGCTAACATTATGTATAAATGCAAGGAAACACAAAATCTTGTAATATTTAGAGAAACCAATAGAATTTTGAATATTAGCTCAAAATTTACTAAAGATATATTTACATTAAAATCCACATATTCTAAAATCTTCAGAAATATTTTTTCAATACTTAATTAGAACAAGACAACAATTTCTTTCAATGTAAGAAATGTAACCAACAGGATCTACAGAATGCCCAGTCATAAAATTAGTTTATAATTAAGTATCACATCTCAGAAAAAAAAATTAAAGACAATAATGTATTTGTTATTCTCATTAAAACTAAGTATTTGGGACAGGACTCAGTTTTCTAAGGAAAGATTACATATCAGTAAGAGTGCAAAGGGTACCTTACCCAAATTAATAGCAATACTGGGTGGGACCTTACACTGATTATATATACAATTTCAACTTGCTCAAAAAACAGGATTTTCAAAACAATATTAATATTCACACAAACACCCTTGGAAAAGATTATGAATCTATTTTTGCTTCCCTCAAGCTATGGGTTAAATTGCAGGGCAGCCTGAGCTTTCTAACTATGGTTGGCAACATTAAATTCAAAATCATATGTAGCCCCGGCAAAGGATATACTATGCAACCTCTGAAAAGATAACGGAGTTCAAAGTCACAAGGATTTTTACTGTTTTTGTGTGTGTGTGTGTGTGTGAATTGTTTTTAAAATGTCTATATATACACACACAAGAAAAAAGCATAGAAAAAAATAAAAAACTTAAATATTTTTGTTATTGAAACAATTTCACATAAGATATTTAAATATAAAAAAATATCAGTTATGTTAATTTTGTATTTTCCATAATCACAACAGAATTTAGCAATTATTTGGCTTCAGAATAAAGGTTAAAGTGTTTTGTCTCTAGACAATATTCTGATTTTAATAATTTTAAGAATTAGATGTGTGGACATAAGATTATTTAATTTATTAAACAATAAAATTTATTACTGAAATGAAATAAGTTTTTTTTTTTCCCTAAGATCTTCCAATGAAACTTAGTTTTTAACTCTCAATGAAATTACAAATGTATGAAAATGAAGTGTGATCATTTTTATATCGTTTTCTAAAAATTTTTATACCCCTAGCCTAAATTCTTGTTTTTTTTTTTTGCGCGCGCGCGTGCGTTCACTAGTGTTAGTGTTATACTTTTTCACACACAATAATCATCACTAAAGTAAAGTGCAATCATAAATCGTGTAGAAGCTCTGTGACAAAGATACAAACCGAAAAAAAAAAAAAAAAAAGTTAACGTATTCATTGATTCTTGAATTTGTATTAGATTGAAAACATGATGCTTTCCGGATGTTCAATTAAATATGCAATTTTTATGTGAGAGAAGTAAATGGTATTTTGAAGCTGGGGAGCAAAACTCTAAGAGCGCCGTTGTTTTTTGTTGATTTTTTTAAGATTTATTGCCAAAAGGAAAAAAACAACAACAAACAAATAAGCCACTCACTGAATCAAATTAAAAACAATGCTAATAAATATTTATTTACAGTTACTCTATTGTTTAATTGATTTCTACTTATTCGAAGGCGGTCGGTAATTTTTTTTTTTTTTTTTTTTTTTTTTAAGTATCTTTAAAAATTTAATGATCAGTAGTTAAGCGTTAACAATCGAATAAAATTTAGTTTGTGGAAAAGAAAAATAAATTCATGGGTAGAAAAAAAATATAAAAGTAAAAGGTAAACATCTTTCAAACCAAAACAACCGAACTGTGAAAGTAGAAACGATGAACAACACACACACACACACAATAAAGACAGAAACTAAAACATGATTAAAAAAAAAAAAAAAATGGTTATTCTTTCTGACATCGCACTTCTTATTACATCATCGACAGTCATTTAAACATTTTCGAAACCCGTACGTACGACGAATGACCAAAACGGAAGTGAAACATTAATTAAAATGAAAATAATTACAAAGTTAAAAAATAAATATAAATTCAAAACCTATGATGAACACCTGACGATGAGTCACTTAGTCTTGCGATGCATGAACTGAACCAGAAAAAAAAAAATCACCTATTCTGGAGGATGGACAAAAAATCATCAATCATTATTTCTTTTTTAAAGAATATACACAGCTCTCTTTTTAGTTTTACTTTTAAATCTAAATATCAGATCAAAAAATTAAACCGTAATAATCAGTTAAAAAAAAAAAAAAATACTGATTTTCAAAACAAAATTACTACTCTAACTTTAGAAAACTTAGTCTAAGTTACAAGGGTTGCTAACATTTTTATGACTATTTATTTAAATTTAATTAACATAAAGAAAGCTTATGTACAAGGCTGAGAAAACATTGGTGTTTGTTTGGACTGTTTGCCGTTTAGTTTTGTTGAACTTTTGAAGAAGTATCTTTTTAGTACATGAAAATATTGAAAAATATAACTAAAACGAAAATGGCTTAATTCCTAACTCTTTGAAAAAGTTCTGTTAATTTAAACTTTCCTTCCTTTCACTCAAAAAAAGGTAGATTTTATGCGTAAGTTGATTGTATGAAGTTTTTTCTTTTTAGGAATTAATAAAGAATTCGGCGGGAAATCGACAACTGAGAAAGAAAAAAAAAAGTTCATTTTTTTTTTTGTCAGAATATTTGTACCGTGTATAAAAAAATTTGTGTATTGTACAATAATTTTTTTTTATTTATTCAGATTTAAAAAAAAAAAAAAAAAACTCATAGATTAGATTTTCGCCAGAAAAAAAAAAGGTTTTTTTGAATTTCCATTCTGCTGATCGACAATTGCTTACGGCGGTTACAAATAACGTTAAACGAAAAGCAAAAAAAAAAAAAAAAAAAAAAAAAAATAATAATTTTGAAAAAGGCAGTTATGATGGATAATTTCAATGACAAATGATCATCTTTTATTTAAAACGTAAAAAGAAAAAAAAAATGATTTCAGTAAATCATTACTCAGTTACTCAACAAACTTTAACGTAAACATTGGAATCATCAGATTTAAAAAATAATTGAGAAATCAATCCATAAAGTAGCAAATTTGATTTAAAAAACCAAAAAAAAAAAAAAATTTTTTTTTAATTCATATTTTTTTATCACATTGTTTCAACTAAATTATGATTTTAACCTCGGCATTACACAAAAACATTTTAAATCGAAAAAATATTTACTTTCTTCTTATTGACAGTTAAATAAAACACAGCAATGGCAGTTGTTTATTCACGTGACTATAAGACAAGACAAGCAGGTGATTTGGAGTACTGAACATGGAACAGTCTTATTTTGGGGGTTTTACTTTCCAAAATTCATCAGTATTTAAAAAAAAAAAAGAGAGGGGGGGATATGAAAAGTCAGTGCCATAAGAAGACAGTTGCATTATGAGAAACGGTAAAAACAATTAACCAAACTTAAAAATAAAAAAACAGAAAAATCTGATTTTAAAAAAAGCAAAAACATTGCAAATGTAAACTATGATTTGAAACTGATGAAAGATGGTCAGTCATTGTGTTTTACGATTATTCATGTACCAAATAACAAGAAGTTTAAAAAAAAAAAAAAAAAAAGGATGAGAAAGGTTTTAAAAGAGAAAAAATATCCTGATGTTAAAAATTTCTTTTTTTTTGTTGATGATGCCGACTTTTACGCATGTGACTGCAGATTTTGCGTGCGATCGAGATGAGAAAGAATTGTAAATAAAAAAAAACAAATGCTTGTTGAATGTTGATTTTTGAAGACATTTATTCCGCAACTTCCGTCAAAATAAATAACAATAATTAACAGCTGTTAAAGCTTGTGATTAATAATCTTATTTTTTTATAGCCTTCGTTGCCGACTTTTGTGCAAAGCAAGAAATGTTCAGTTTCAAAAGTAACCAAACAAGTATGGCTGACAAAACGATTTCTGAATGAGATGAAAACAAGTCACTGACATAGATATCGAGAGAATCTGAGATCCAGTTTATATTTGTTAGCTGTCAAGAAAAATTTAAAAAAAAGAAAAGAATTAACTACGACAAGACAACGATTATTAGATCCTGTTATTTTGTTGTTATAAGATTGATCGATTTCTATTCCAAGAACGACTGTAAAAAAAATTTTTTAAATAGCAAAATTTTAAAACGCCACATGAAGAACAAATTTTGAAACTAATTTTTGTTAATAAATACTAAAAATATCAATTACCGAGTGTATTTTTATACACTATATCAGATCATTAAGTTTACTCACTACTGTAAAAAATACTCTTTTTTTTTATTATCAAGCTGAAAAGTACGTAACCGTTAGTCCTCCATAAATATTCTGTAACTTATTTCGAATATTAAAAAAAAACTCTTAAAATTGCTTAAAAGATGCAAGCGCAGTAAATTTTATCAAGTATTATTAAATCATGACAATATAATTTATTTTAATTTTAAATCTTTAGTAAATATTAGTAAATATTAAACAGTTGCCTCTAAAAAAAATAAGTTTTGAAAATAATCAAAGTACAAAAACGTTTCTTTTTTATGAATTAAATCTGAAATTCCCTGATTAAATCAAAGTTTGTTTTTTCAACAATTGCATTATTATTATTACATTACCAGACATTTAAAATATATTTTATGAATTACAGTAAGTATTAAAAAAAAAAAAAAAAAAAACTTGGGTTTGTTTTTTTTTCAGTGCTTTTAAGAGAAAAATGCGTCACTCAAAGTATTTAAATTTTGAAACAATGAAAGCACATTTTGCTAAAACACGACTTCTTACAAAAATAAACAGAAATCAAGATTAGCAAAACAAAAAGAATCGACACGATGATAATAATTTAAGGATGAAAACTCAACTTTAGTTAGCAAAGACCATCTTTATAAAAACTGATCAACTTTTAGTCAGACCAAGCGGCCATTTTCTCCGTGTAAAATGACAAAGTAAAATAAATCTAGATTACCTGAAATGAACACAAAATCTAAAATTATAGCAAGATTCTAGTATGATTAAGTCACTTAATTGTTAATGTTAAGTGTCAAATTATTATTAATACAAGAAAAATAAAAATCATCCATGACAGTACTTTTACTAAATTCATAATTCATGAAAATGAAACTTAACCTGTCTTGTTTTTATCTTTTTAATTAATAATAAATTAAAAAGTAACATCTTTTTAATAGATCAATAATAATAATAATAACAGTTCTTAAAGGCACTGAATACGAAGAAATATTGGAGTATTGCTATTGCGAAAGAAAAGAGATGAACACAAAAAGTATACAGCTGATACAATTTGCTAAATCTTTTTAGTGTTATGTCATAACACTGAAAAAGATTTCTCTTCTTAGAAGATCCGTCCAAGGATGGTCACTGGTCAGGAAGTACTTAATTTTCAATTAAGATCCGTTCATACGAAATAAAAAGACAAACAAAATGTGTTTTGATATTGACTTTTTTTCTTTTTTTTTTAAAAAAAAAAAAAAAAAAAAAAAAAAAAAAAAGAGAAACTTCCTTTTCGAAAAAAGTCTTTAAAAAAAAAAAAAAAAAAAAAAGTGACAAGCTGATCACCTGAGAGTAAAATTAAAAATATACATTATATTAGCTGATTAGGCCAATTCACAGCTTTGCTTACAAAAAACAGCTTGAAATTATTAACTGATCCTTATTTTTGAAATAAGATATTTTCGAAAATTTTAATGTATTTAAATATTTTTTAAATTAATAATAATAACTAAGTGGAGATAAATACGTATTCGTATAATTAAGCGTGTTTTTGTTGGAAGGAAAACATTGGTCACCCATTTCGTGTACAGATTTATTCCGTTTAAGTTAACGATTTTAGTCGTAAATAATACTCCCGGAAGAAAAAAAATTAAAAACATTAACAAGATATCACCCAATGATGGTTATTAAAAGTGAGAAAGAATAACTGACATATTAATAAAGACATTTTTTTTTGTTTCTAATAAAAAAAAAAATGACTGGGTACAAAATAAAACATTAACAACAAACAAGTTAGTTACTGATCGTTTAAATAGGGAGAGAAAAAAAAACGACACGCCCTTGCCTTTTTAAACACTAACATTTTCCCAGCTAAAAAGAAAACTGTCAGCTCATCAAACCCATGAAAAACAATCGTCAAATGTCGTGAATATTTACCTGTAACGTCCCACCAGATGTCATGGATGCTTCTGTTTTGGGGGAAACGTCCAAATAAAAGTAAATGAAAAAGATGTCTTATCGTCCGATAATTGACTAAAGGGCTCCAAAATGGAAACCTAACCACTTCCTGCTTGACTGCACCGCCTCACTGTGGCGACAAAACTTAGAGCAAGAACGACAACTCTAATCGACAAACAGGAAGTCGGTACACCCACGGTAAATTGCTCTGGTTTGACACGCACCAGTCATGGCTCAGTGGTTAGCACGACAAATATGTAGACCGGCAGCCAAAATATTTGAGGTTCAGTGCCAGACTGGAGTTACATTTATTCATGAGGGATGCAAATTCAGTTGTTTTTTTTTTTTTGATCAAATACAAATAAGTAGAAATAATTACAATGACAGTCCTATGTGGAATCAGACTTTGTTGCTAAAAAGGGCTGACCATAAATTCTAAATCAATGAATGACAAATTTGAATGGAAGGAAAAAGAAGAAAGGCTAAGAAAGAATACGTTATGCTGTAAACATATAAACTCAAAGTTTATCACATAATAAACTATACTTTCTTAGCCTTTTCACTAACAAAGAATTAAAATGAAATATTTTTCTCCTTTAGATTTGAATATTTTCTATTGGAGAAATTGTATGATAAAGTGGCAAAAGATTACTTGTGACACATTTCATCCTTCAGGACTTCATTGGAATAAATTTATGTTCATAGGACTATATATGCGCATGACAGAGGGGTGCTGGGAATTTTAGAAATTTTTTTTTTTATCTTCCATTAAAAAAATTTCAAACCTGAAATAAGAAATTAGCCCTATTAGCAGGATTTACCTACTGACCCCCACAAAAAGAGGCTGTGTCATTTGTGTTGTGTTCACCCCTTTGTTGTGGGTGGTATATTAGTCTGCAAACAGATATTGAATGACAGAAGACAACAACAAACAAAATAAAGACTTGAGTAAAAAAAAAAATATATTGCCAAGTTTATTTCCATTAAACTACATTGATAAAAAATAAGGTTACAGTGCACTAAGCAAAAAATATCTCTACATAATCATATCCTAAAAAAGAGAGTTTTGTTGTCACTGAAGTGAGATGTCCTGAAAACAAGAGTTTTATAGCAGCTGAAGAGCATTGTCCTGAAAAGGATAATTTTGTAATTGGCAAAGAATGTTGTCCTGAAAAAGACAGTTTTGTAGTCACTGAAGAGAGTTGTCCTGAAAAAGACAGTTTTGTAGTCACTGAAGAGAGTTGTCCTGAAAAAGACAGTTTTGTAGTCACTGAAGTGTGTTGTCTGGTAAAGAATAGTTTATTGCATATCATTGCTGCTGGCAAAGATGGCTGAAGTGTACACTTGGGCCAAGGTCAAAAATAACCCAGTCCCTGCAACCATCTGTTGTGCTGGCATCAGTATGACTATTGATCCCCCTTTTCTAGTGCAATGAGAAGGGTACAGCTAAGGGCACCTCTTCTCAGGGACTGGGCACCTCCCAGACAGAGTTACAACTGAGTCACATTCTGCCTGAAGACAGAGATGCAACTGAGAGATGATAATCCTACCCAGATATGTGCCACGAAATGTGTTTTTTTTTTTTATGCTGTGAGGCCATTTCATATCCTGATCAGTTTTACAACAATTGCTAAAGCTTGGTTAAACTTTTTCTTCCAGTTGTTTTTAAAAAATGTAGGAGTGCCAACAGGATACAACAAGACCACCTTCCAGGTAAATGTTTGCAGACTCATGGGGATAAAAACAAAAAAATCTGTCAAAATAAATGGATCATAAAAACAAAGCCATAGACTGACCAACTAATCAGAAAGCTTTCACAACAAGGATGTAAGAAAATAGCAATAAAAAAATGATAGTCTACTTAAATATGAGTATCCATTAAAAATGATGTTTAAAATGATAAGAATCTGTCAGACTGATAAATAAAAATCCATTACTTTAGAAAATTACATTGTTTATGTTTGGATCCAAAACTGAGCAGAGATGAAAATTTTGAGGAATTTGTGACAAGAAGGATTTCACTTAAAGGCACCATTCAAACTTCTCTAGGTGTGGAATAAAAAAATGGATTTTTACTGAGTGTGAAATTGAAACAGAATTAAATTGTTTATTTCTTATGTTGAGTCATAAATAAATTCTGTTTTTGTTCAACTTCATACTTCAAAAAATAAAGTACAATGATATCTTATTTGATTATATGTTCCCCATTATCTGCAATGTCATATTGCCACTCTTCAGACATCTTTTTCATACTTTCTTCTAAATAAAATTTCCTCAGGTTTTGATGTAAAAACATTTTCAATGAACTCTTGAATCTAGTTTTCATTAGAGAATGCTTTCCTCATCAAAGTGTTTTGCAAGAATCAAAAAAGGTAATAATCAAAAGCAAAATGCTCTCTATTAATCATCTGGGAGGCCCCTTTCTGCCTTCCATCAAAATGGCTGACACTAACCTCCAACTAACTCATTCCACATTCTCCGGCTAACATTCTCGGAGAACATACAGTGGAAAGATTATATTGAATCCATTGCTAGGGTCAGCTGCTAAGAAAGATGATTCATTATCATGCTAGATGATTTTTCTCTCCAGAATCTATCTTACATACCTATATCTACCATTCATCTATGCCTAGAATATTGCTGCCACATGTGGTTCTGTGCTCCTGATATTTATCTAGAGCTTGATAAAATCCAAAGAAGAATCAGCAATATTATTGATCCTGATCTGGCGTCTCACTTTCCCACCTCTGTAATGTTGCCTCCCTGTGTCTTTTCTGTAAATGCTTAACATGATGAGAATCATCTGCATGACTCTTCAATTAGATCATGAGAATCATCTGCATTTTTCTTTGATTAGATGATGAAAATCATTGGGTATGATTCTTTGACTAGGTGATGAGAATCATCTCCATGATTCTTTGATTAGATGATGAGAACCATCTGCATGATTCTTTAATAAGGTGATGACAATCTACATAATTCTTTGATTAGAGGATTATAATTATCTTCATGATTCTTTGAGTAGATAATAAGAAACATCTGCATGATTCTTTTATTAGAGGTTGAGAATCATCTGAATGAGTTTTTATTAGATTTTGTAAAACATTTGCATAATTCTTTGATTAGATGATAAGAACCGATGCAAGATTCTTTGATAATTAATTGATGAATTATCTTCATGATTCTTTGATTAAATGATGAGAACCATGTACATGATTCTTTGATTAGATGATGAGAATCATCTCCAAGATTTATTGATAAGATGATGAGAATCATTGGCATGATTCTTTGTTTAGATCATGAGAACCATCTGAATGATTCTTTGATATGATGATCTGAATTATATTCATGATTCCTTGATTAGATGATGAGAATGATCTGCATTATTCTTTGATTAGATGATCAGACATATCTTCCTGATTCTTTGATATGATGTTGGGGACAATCTGAGTGATTCTTAGATTAGATGATAGGAATTATCTTCATGATTCTTTGATGAGAATCATCTGCATGATACTTTAATTAGATAATAAGAAAAATCTGAATGATTCCTTCTTTGATTAGATCATGAGAATCATCTGATAATTCTTTAGTATGATGATTTGAATTATATTCATGATTCTTTGATTAGATGATGAGAACCATCTGAATGATTCTTTGATTAGATGAGGGGAAACATCTACATGATTCCTTGATTAGATGAACAAAACTATCTGAATGATTCTTTGATCAGATGATAAGAATCATTTGAATGATTCTTTGATTAGATGATAGGAATTATCTTCATGATTCTTTTATTTGAAGATTAGAACAATCATCATGATTCTTTGATTAGATGATGAGAATCATCTACAAGATTCTTTGATAGGATGATGAAAATTATCTGCATGATTGTTTTATTAGATGATGTGAATCATTTGCCTGATTCTTTGATTCAATGATGAGAATCATCCATATGATTCTTTGATTAGATGATGAGTATCTTCTGCAGGATTCTTTAATTAAATAAGAACCATTTACATGATTCTTTTATTAGATGATGTGAATCATCTACATGATTCTTTGATTAGATGATCAGGATTATCTTCATAATTCTTTGAGTAGATGGTGAGAACCATCTGCATGATTTTTGATTCGATTATGAGAATGATCTGCATGATTGTTTGATTAGATGATGAGCCACATCTTCATGATTCTTTGAGGACCATCTGCATGATTCTATGATTAGATGATAAGAATCATCTGCATGTTTCTTTCATTAGATGATGAGAAGTCTTCAAGTAGATGATGAGTTAATCTTTTATTAGATTGTGAGAACCCTCTACACGATTCTTTAGCTATTTACCCATAGCTGGTGGGGAAGAAGAGGATTCATACCTTTCCCAAAGGTATTAGCACATAGATTCAACTGGAATTTGAACTCAGCTCTCCGATTCCTCAACCCAAGCAGCTATCCATTACTCCACCATACCTCCTTATTTACTACTACCAGAGCAATATATAAAAAGGCAATATATCTAGGAGTTACTCTGAATAACATTCCTAGTCGGAGTTGGAGTAACAGTCCGAGATGAAGTAGTAAAAGGAATCATTAACAAACTGTCCAGTGTCTAGTTTATTTGCTTTCAAGCAAAAAACTGTCTTCATAAGAAGAATCTGAACTTAAAAAAAAAAGAAAGAGAAACTACTTTTGTAAAACACCCCAACAATTTACACTTTAAGCACTTTCTTGTTTTCCTTTCCTTTTTCTTTGTTGAATCTTTTTACAAGGCCAAATTTTCACCTTAACCTTCCACAAACCCGTAGGAATTCTTCTACTTAGGTTTTTGTCAAATATCAAAATTTGGAGTGTCAGGATTTGATAAAATATTGTTGTGGGTCTGCTTGTAATTCGGCCATTTAGAATAATCCCATAATTTTCATTGAAAGAATAAAATCCAGTAGAAAAAGAAAACATAGTATAAACAAATAAACATTAATTTAATATAACAACAAGAATACAAGAAGTTGGTTATAGATTTGAAAGTAATGTATTTTTGTTTTGGTTAATAAAGTTCTGGAATAGAATATAAATCGTATTTGTGTATGTATGTGAGAAACAGTGAAATGTTGTTATATGTGTATTTGTGTGAAAGAGTCAGTGCGTGTGTGTGTGTGCTTAGTAGTAATGGGGTTATACAAGAGATAGAATTTAGTTCTTACTATGTGTTTCTGTAGTTTGGAGTGGTTTCTTTGTAGTTTGTCAGTGCGGTAGCTTTTTGTGTATGGGCTTGAATGGGGTCTTTAAGATAAGCAGCTAGAGTGACATGGACCTTGGTGACATCTGTGTGTCTCATGTTTGGGGCTGAATTTCATGAGTTTTATACACTTTTTCATAAGAACATCAGCTCCAGAATTATATTTGTTTATTTCTTAATAATTGGCCCTAAAAAGCCACATGGTATAATTTCTACTAAGTCTGCAGGATATTTTGGCAGTATCTACCTAAATCATGATGAAATATTTGATTAAATATTTTAGTGGACACGACAAACCAATCAAACTCTGTCAAAGAGGACCTCCTTAGTAGACCTAACCATTATCTATTACACCATCTGTATATCAAAGCTTACATCAGCTGGCATTCCCAGGAGGTAACTCATGTAGGTACTGACCAGGATCTACATTGCTTTACTTCAGTGATTGGGCAAGAACTGGTGTTTCAATGAGATATAGTTATGAGCCCCAATAATGTGTATATATGGCTATCCCAACATAAGAAACAATATTCAAGCCTGTCTATTTTGGAATTTTCAATATCTTTTTTTACTGACCCTGTTTCCCGTACAGAACTAAATGACATGACAAAGGTACAGAATAATATGCCAATTAAACCATTCTATTTTGTTGTTCAAATGTCCTAAGCTTGGAGCCTCTTAAAGGGAATATAAATAAAGTCAGCAGGCACATGCACTTCAAAAGGATTTCACTTTGGCTACCAGCAACTTCAAAGGAATTGTCTTCACTTGCCTAACCACCCTCACTGACAAGCCTATGCCAAAGACACAGCTGAAAGTTCAACAGACTCCTCTCTCTGTATATGTAAGCCTCTTCCCTTTTTAATTTATGCACACATACCTATTATTTAAACTCAAACATCTAAAAAGAATATTCCTTTCACTCAACCTTCAGGATATATAAATTATACCAACTAAGTACATCCCATCTCCCCTCTCACTTATAACCATCCATTACTATAAAATAAAACGTTTTCAGCACTAAAACTGAATTAGTTGAATAAAACTTCTACATAGAGTTGTTATTATATGACAATTTATTTGACTAATTCAAAAGGGGAACTGTTCAAGTGTCGAAGTAGGTGAAAGCGTGTCAGGTCAAGGCACCCAAACTCATCTATCTCTGTATGTATCTATCTGTATATCTATCACAGTCTGTTCCTATCTATCTATCTATCTATCTATCTATCTATCTATCTCAGTATGTTCATCTATATAATAAATGCCAATGTGTCACTGTGTCCCACTTTTTCAATTAAAGGGACACAACTCAATAGCTCATCTTCTTCTATACAATAAATGCCAATGTCAGTGTGTCACACTTTTTCAATTAAAGGGACATAATGCTCTAAATTTCAATAGCTCATGTTACAGAAATTTTGGATTCCAAAGTTTTCATTACTACTATTGTTTTTGGCAATTTCTTTACGTGATTTTTTGCAACAAAATTTTTTGTACAATAACAATTTTTATAACTTGGAAATAAATTTGGGAATAATTGAAATTAATTGTGAAATCCAGCAAAAGTTACCCATGAAATAAAAGTAATTGTTTTTATGGAAAGTAAAGACCTACACACATCAAATTGTCTTTAAATTAATTGACGGCAAAAGAAAATTATTGTTGAAGTTTTAAAAGGTAAACTTAAATATTAATGTGATACTTAAATGCAGTGATCAATTTTGAGTTCTTCTGTAGTTTATTGTTGCTTATCGCATACGACAGTAGTATGCAATGCAAAAGAAAAACCTCTGCCAACAGAGGACCAAATTGCAATCAAAAGATCCAAGGCTGTAGTGAGGAAAAGAAAGTCCCATGCAAATGAAAACCCAGATTAAATAGCAGCCAGGAGAACTTCTAATGCTGAGAATATGCAAAGACTTAGGGAATCTCAAACTTTTGAACAAGTCAAAGGCCTTCCACAGAAACTAGATTAAATGCTGCCTGATAGGGCAGCTTTTAAGAAAGTATCAATCCTATATATATATATATATTTTTTTTTTTTTTAAGGGTTTCACCCCAGGCAAGGCGGAAAGCCACTAGGACTCAAGGGGTTACAGAAAATTTGGAGCAAGATCAGATAGGAGTGATAGAAGAAAGGATGAGGAGAAGGGTAGTGGATAGATCAAGGCAACTGGAGATACAGAGGCCAGTGAGAGGGAGAGAGAGAGAGTACCGGGAACCCCTTCCTAAACAAGAAACAAGGCGTAAGCCTCTACTCATGTCCAAGAGAAGGGGGAGGAGTGTTGACCGGGCAGTCTGTTCATATCTATTTATCTATCTCACTCTGTTCATATCTATCTATATATCTATCTAGTCTGTCCCTATCTATTTATCTAGTTTGTTCATATTTATCTCACTCATTACTATCTATCTATCTAGATAGATAGATAGATAGATAGATACATAGATAGGAACAGCAAAGATGGATACATACAAAAGGGAGGAGAGTGAAAGCAAAAGAAAGAAAAAACGTGAAAGAAAAAGTGAGAGATGGAGGGAGAGAAAAGGAGAGAGATAATGGAAAAAAGAGGAAGTGGGAGAAAAAAGAAGAAAAAGAGAAAAAAAAGTGAGAGAGAAACATCTGAAAATTACTGATAAAAAGATATTAATGAACTAAGATGATGATAGATTAACATAAGTTGAAGGAAAGAAATTATGATAGACAGATTTGTAGCAAGTTCCAATAAAAAAGTAAAATATATAAACAAAAATAAAAAGAATTAAAAATAAAATAAGGCATTTGCACTTTCCTTTAAAATCCTTAACTCTCTCTCTCTCTCTCTCTCTAAACTTGTCTTTTTATATTTCTCTCAACCTATGAGAAGACAACCTTCAAATAAAAAGAGAAAAGACTGAACCTGGCCAAAGTTTGCAGGAGCCGAGCCCACTTATGACTGAAAAATACCAAAAATCAGGAAGGCTCCACGTATAACTTCCATTATAAAAAATGAAAAAGGAAGGAACACTGGAAAATAAAATAATTTGGCCCATCAAACAAAATTAACACAAAAAGACTTTTTGATGATTAGCTAAAACCAAAGTTCCCACCATAAACTCTGAGCCTATTTAAAAGTGTATAAAACCTGGTACCCCAGGGCTACGAGTAGATAGGATATGAATGCAGAGAAGAGACCAGAACAACCTCAGGAGAGGAAAGAACAAAAGAATGTAGCCATGGGTGATGCATGAAGAAGCAGTCAGGAAGTCATCTGCTACTGACACCAACTAAGTACATCCCATCTCCCCTCTCACTTATAACCATCCATTACTATAAAATAAAACGTTTTCAGCACTAAAACTGAATTACCTGTTAAGAGCCGAGAGAAAACATAGCAGACTGACATTTGACCTAATTTCTGATCCCTTATCATTGATCTGACTTCCAACTACTGGAACAGACATTTCTTCAGACTGCATAACCACTTTGTTAGTGAACTTTTTGCCACTGCTGAATACCACTCACTCTCCACTCTAAAGAAAAATAAATAAATTATTTATTCTGACCCTTGAGTCAGTTCATTTTATTCCCAAATTTTCTGATAAAAATAATTATCCTACTACATATCCACACGGGTAATGTTTAGAAATGAACCTATAGGCCACAATTTTACACTTTGCTGTTTTTGTATCTCCATTGTTTTGTTTGAACCATATTTATAAAATTATTTTGTTATTATTATACTGTTAACCTATGTACATGCTGAATTGATTTATTTTGACATGGTTAAAATTTTCCACCAAAATTTTTTAGGAGACCCATAGTTAAATATTAGGTTGTTACATATATTTGTTCATTTTTTTCAATGTTCTGCAAATAATCTTGAAGCATAATTTTCCCTGGCATTTTTTGCTTTTTTCTAATTCTGGTCATTCTGTGAAACTGTTGTCTAACATTATTGAAATTTTATTTCAGATTAGCACCCCGTTGAAATGGAATGCCAAGTAGACAAGAATGAACATGTTTGACATCTTCTCATTGCTTTTAATCAAGGTCACATTTCTGCCAAAGCTGCCCGAGACATTTGTGCTGTGCACAGACATGACTTCATTACCAACAAAATGGCACAGAAATGGTTTTCTTGTTTCTAGGAGGGGGAGTTTGAACTCACAGACTCTCCACATTCTGGCTGACCTGTTCAGTTTGATGAGAAACAATTGCATGCACTGATTAAAAAGAACTGCACCAGACCATTGGGGAATTGGCTCAGAAGATGGTAAGCTATTATGTTACAAGTGATCATCATCTTCACTCAATGGATAAGGTCCAAAACAACCCAACAGCCAATGTTAAGCTGTATGTTGAACAAATTAACAGACAAGTGGCAATTTAGCTGAAAAGACCTGACTGGCGATGCTGTGTGATTATTCAGTATGACAATGCTAGCCCTGCATTACTAACATAACCAAACATGCAATTAAAAAGCTTAGTTGAGAAATTCTGCCACACCCACCATATTCCCCTGATTTAGGCTCTTCAAACTTTGTTTGACCAATGTTTTTTGGTCACTTTCTAACAATTTGAGAGGTGTTTCATACAACAATGATGTTGAGCTTAAAACATGACTTGATAAATTATTCCAAGTCAAAACCTATTGATTTCTATTGTAAAGACATTGAACAATTAGTGGATCATTGGCAGGAAGACATAAACACTGAAGAGGTATACACTGCTGAATGATTCATCTGAACTATCAATAAATAATAAGTATTAAAATAAGTTATAAAAAATGAACAAGTTTATGAAACAACGTAATATTAATCATGGATTACCTTCATTCACAGGAAAGGAATATTATACAATGAAAGTTTCAGGTCAAAACTTGGTTAATGAAAATTCTTGCTACAAAACATTTGAGCAAAAATTTTATAATGATGTTTATCTTTTATCTTTAAATTTTATGATAAAAAATTTTGAATTGAGAAATAAAATTAAATTCTTTTGGCATATTCATGTTTTTTTTTACTATTGTTCTCATTTTGATTATCATAGACAAAACATTTTGCTCAAGTACTCTCCAGCCATCTACAGGTGTCCATTATGTTGACTGTTATACGATATCTAACTTGTTAATTTTTTTCATTATATTAATTATTATAATATTATTACATAATTATTATAATATTATTATTATATCATTTCACGACCTGATGCAAGGATTGAACTCACAACCACTAGATGAGAGAAGCAAATAATTAACAAGCATCTATGCCAATGCCTTGAAGGACAACAGTTGTGGTTTTGAAGACTTTAATTCCAATGTCTGTTGGTTTTGATGTGACATTTTGTTTTTGTTATAATGCTTTTTTTTAATGATTTTAGTTTTGACTTTCAAAATGAGGAATTATCAATATACTAATATTAAATTATATTTATAATAGTCAAAATACTAATATTATACTTATAATAGTCAATGTACTAATATTATACTTATAATTGTCAATGTACTAATATTATATTTATAATTCAGGCAAGATGTCAGTATGATTTGTATCTAATTTATTCATTTGATAATACAAAAAATATGTTTTTGAAATAAGAAATATATTTCTTCCCCAGAGAAAATAAATTATTATGACTGCTTCCTGTTTCTAAAGCAAAGGATATTTACACCTATAATCTTCCTTAGTGAAAATCATCAATGGTATAAAATGATGAAAACATTATCTTCAACAAAAGTTTACAAAATTCAAGTAATCTCAAAGTTAATTATTTTTTCTGTACATGGTTTTGTGTGAGAGAGTGTGTGAGCGAACAAGTGAAAATGGAAAGAAAAAGCAAAATTTTAATGAACATTATTTTCCTCATGAAATTAGAGAACCCATTCAGAAAGCTAAATGGGCTGCATGTGACACATGGATTGCAGTTTGCCCATGACTGATTTAAAGAATCACTTGTCTATTTTCTTTTCTTAGTGGCAGCAAGCGATTATTATGAATGCTTCCTGTTTCTAAAGCAAAAGATGTTTACACATATGATCTTCTATACTGAAAATTGTCAATGGTTTAAAATAATGAAAACATTTTCACTGAAGGTTTACAAAATTTAAGAAACATTGTACTTAATTCTTGTTTATGCATGTGGCTATGCTTGAGAGAGCGTGTGAGTGAACAAGTGAGAATGAAACAAAACAAACAAAATTTTAATAAATATTTTAGAAAAAATACCAAATTTTTTTTATTTTGAAAAACACTGTAGCTGAAAAGCACTTCTGAAGTGAAAATTCAAGCGGAATTTTTTATTAACTTTTATAATCATATAGAATTATCAAAAAGTCAAGTACCATATGTGATACATGCTTGGGTAATTGTGCCTGTTTTGATTTATGACTGACAATGTAGATTTCACAAATTTCTTTCTGTGGTAGGCTGGTTGCCAACCAAGGCTATAGACCAGTTTTCCTGCTATTCAACTCATAGCTGGTGTGGGGAGAGGAGATGGATTCATACCTTTCCCAAGGCTATTTGTGTGTAAATGAGTGTAACAAAATCAGCTGAAATTCAAATTCAGGTCTCCGACTTCTCATAGCCATTATCTATTACAACAACACTATATATCCACCATATACAGGATGCGATGGGTAAACTGTTGCCATTTTATATTTTTAATCTCGGAGTGTGCGTTGTTTGTCGTGATTTTGTCAACTGCACAGTATAGTAGGGTCAGTTGGGCACCATCTGTGAGAAAAGGAGCACCATGGTGCAATTCACTCTGACAGAAATATGGGAATGGCATGTGGTACTGCTTGGCATTCATGCCACAAGCTCCAATACAAATATGTCTGACTGTCTAAGTGTCAATCTGAGGACAGAGGATTCAGAAAGAGTTGGATGAGTCTAATGGTGATTATAAAGATGTTTGGGATGATCACTAGTGATGGCAATTTTATGCCTCCATTGATCTTCCCATAGGGCCTCAGACTCAACATGGAGGTCTACATCAAGTGACTTGAGGAGGTAGTGCTCTCCCAGGGTCAAGAGGGTGACTGCTGGAAAACCCTATGTCTGGCAACAGGATTCTGCACCATGCCACACAAGCAGGCAAACACAGTCATGGCTGTCAGACAATTTCTGCAACTACATCACCCCTTATATCTGGCAACCTAAATCCTCAGACTGCAACTCCTTGATTATTATGTGTGGGGCACAGTTTTCAAACCTTCCAAGAATTTCAGGAATCTATTATCTTCAAAATGGAGGTATTTTCTGGGAAATATCTTTTGTAAAATTATTTCCTAGTTCCCTGTTTTGGTAAGAACCTTTTTAAATTTTAATGCTTACTAAGTAAATTCTGTGGTATACATGTAGGATTACAATCAAAGCCATGACCTTAACCCCACTATGTGAAATTTAATTCAGTTCTTTTGTTTAAAAAAATTTAATTAAAATCTTTCTTTAACATTAATTCTTTTGTTTAAAAGTTGTTAGTAAAATTTAGCAAGCAGGCAATGGTGGGGTCTGTCTACACAGATTCTAGTTGCTATCTGAGTGTCAAACATTTAATTACAACATCTTTTAAATGAAACATAAAAAGGGTTATTTTCTGATGGAAAAGTAGAAGCAGAACATCAGTTAAAATAACATTTATATATTCTTTTCAGAAATATACAATAATAATAAAATGTTCAATTTTCATTGTAGTAAAGTTTGTGTTAATTACTTTATAACACAAACTTTACTACAATGAAAATTGAACATTTAGTCTTCATAGTTCGGTGGGAAATGTGTGGACAGACTTACTTTATGATGGTCAGACTATGTGAGTTTGTATAGACAAAGCCTTAGTTGGCAGCTGTTGGTTATTCATTTTGTTGTGTACATGGAAAAGGCCTTAGTCAGTGGCTACTGGCTGTTGCATCTTCCATTGGGTGTGTGTGTATGCACATGCAGATCAAACTGGCCTCTGTAATTGCTTTGAACCTCAAGAAGCAGTATGCTTCTATTTTTATATCTGTAAGGGAAATCCAAAATCTAATTTCACATAGAGGTGTGAACTTTTTTAAGACAAAGTTTTCATCAATTAGAAAATAATTTAATAATGACTTGCAAAAATCTTTTTCTCAAATTTGTGGGCGTGGTGAAAGGAGTTATTATTGTTATTTTCTAAATGGTCCAAAAATAACACATGGTAGGTCTACAACTATGTTTGCAAAGTATTTTGATGGTATTTACCCAACAAACCTTCTGATGCAATTTTATTGGTTGAAAAATATATATAGGATTTAATTCCTTTATGATAAATCACTGCCATCTTGAATCCTACTACTTTTTTAAGTATGTTCGGTAAACAAAACAGCACAATAAATATTAAAAAATTACCAAAGTTACAAAAACAAATTCTGAATAGTCTGGTATGTTATTTTATTCATCTTTATATTGTGGTAGTGGCTTGAGATCATCAAAGTCAAAATTTGAGTCATTAGCTGTTGAGGGGCCAGGCAGGGGAGAAGATGACAATGATATAATAAGACTTGCAGGTGTAGGAGTCATGGTTGAGGCTATCTCGTCAATGTTGTCTGCTTTGTCATTTATTTGCTTTTCCACTGTCATAAATCTTTCAACATTCTGATCCATGCCTGAAAGTTCGAATAATGCAGCATTCTATTTTGCAAACATGTTAGCTAACCCTTCCATTCTAAATGCTTTATGCAGTTCTACAACTTTTTCCTCTTCTGATGCTTCCTTTTTCAAATGCTCCAATGTGTTCAACACTATTAAATCCACAGACGTTTCAACTGTTTCTTCATCAGCTCTTGCAACCTGACCACTAACGCAGTGATTGTTGAATCTCCGACGAAATCATTGAAACCATCCATAGCTTGCATTAAATGCTTCTGAGGATCCTTCCAGCTCTTTTAAGGTGTTGAGGATACTGTATGCCTTTGCTTGAATTATTAACAGGCTAAGAAGCAGAATTTCTTTTTGTGTTTGGTCGTCAATCCAGGCCGCCAGTAACTTTTCTGTTTTGTGAATCAGACCTTTTCGTTGCCTTATTAATGTGGCCTTTAATTTTTTCCTTTATCTTTCAAGATGGAAACAGTTGAATGTGCCAACCTGAAGTCACTCGCTATAATTTTAACTTTTTTCCCAGCTTTATAGTAATTTATGATGTTCATTTTCATTTCAAGATCAATGACTTTACTTTTCTCTTCTTCTCGCTTTCTCTAGGAGCAATCATGCTTTTTCTTTTTGTCGATATTTTGTACTTTAAATTGGGGTACAGAGCAGAACGACGGGACAAAATAATATTGGGCTGGTCATAAACTGTGTGCTGTGCGCTAATAAGTTTTTTCCGTGATTATTTGCCGCCGTTTTCTCACGATAAAAGTTTTCATACAATGTACAATACCGACTGGTTCGATATTTTTAAATTTTTTTTATTTTAGAAGGTTTTATAACAGTCGTAAGTCCGGGGTCTTCAAACACACAAGTCGTTAAATGAGGAACTGCTTACGGAAAAGGAATGTAAGGGAGAGAAGCAAGTTGAAAAATCAGACAAGGGAGGTAATTTTGCTGATTTTAATTCGAATTCAGAATATTGCTATATTATTTTAATCATTAATATAATAATCAATTTTTCACGAAGTTAATTTTCAAATAACTTTTTAAAGCGTTTAAATTGAATATATTCATTGAAAAAAAAGGTAAAAAAATTATATTTTAAATTTCAATTGTCCACGTCATGCTTTGTTTATCCAATCAGCTGACCGAAGGCGTTTGATGCGGGACACTTCTTTTCGAACGTTTACTTCTTCACCGACGCACTTGCTTCTGTTTCCTTCGATCAAATTAAATCCTAGGTAAGAATTATTAAGTTGTTTATTTGTATTTTTCAGTTTTTATTGTAGCAACTAATACACCTATATTTAGTAATGTTGGCAAAAATCAGCTGTGTTTTAGTTATCTTTCCCCACAAAAGCTCCAGAAATATGTTTTTAGTTTTTATGTCAACGTGTCACTTGTCTTAAAGAAAAATCAAACATACGTAATAAGAATAGTGACTATCTATTTGATTTTGATATAAGATTATTTTATTTGACTATTCTATATGGTTTGTTTAAGTGATTAATTTATTAAATCATGATAAAGAAAAACAATAAAAATGCACTTAAAACTAAAACAGACTTCAAATTCAAAACTTCATTGTTTATTTTCAATTCTAAACAGAAAAAAAAAAATAAATAAATTTTTATCAAAATTTTTAGAATCGACGAAAAAATACCCAAGTAAGACTGTAAAGGTTGAGTCGAGTAACAAATTTTTATTAAAACTTTGTTTTGGAATTTCAAAAAAAAAAAAAAAATCATTCAATCAGAACTAGTTGCTTGAATTTTTTAATGAAATTGTTTTAATTTAATTTATTGGTCAGTGTGATCTTTAATTTATATTTTATTTCTTAAATAATTTAATTTAAGGATGAATAAAATTAAATAAAGTATCGTTAGATGAAATGAACAAATTATGTAAATATTTTTTGTTCCTTAGGAAATTAAACTTCTTGAAAATAAAAAGAACCAATATCTTTTTTATTTTAAAAATTAAGTATATTATTTTTATACATATATGATTGGATATCTTTTTTGATAATATAATTGATATATTTTTAGAAAAATTTAAGCAGGTTTTTGTCCAAAAAAAGTAAAGTTGGGTATATTTGATTTTAGCGTTTCAAACGATATTTACAATGTAAAAAAACACTTATTTATATTCAATTTTTAATTTATAATATTTTTTTGTTTTAATTTGCCCGCTTTTCCTTTGCCATTTTTTCCCATTAAAAGTGAAATCTAATTCAACATTTATGACCAGAGATGTCTCTGAATTAGAAAAAAAAGTCACACCTCCTTTACACCAGAAACAAAATAAAAATATAAACGAAAACTAATGTAATTTCTTTCAAGGACTATCGTTAGTAAAAATCACATTATTTTTTTATTATTTGAGAAAATGACAATTTATTGAGGATCCACCGAATAGTCGTTTCTTGGCTGATGGAAATGACCAAAAAAAAGTTTAGAAAATCAACTTACGGGCGCAAGACTTTTTGAAATTGCGAATGAACTGACTTTCGTTTTTCAAATTTACTGGTCACAAATATTGAATTAAATTTCAGTACTTAAGTGCATATCTTTTAATAGGCAAAAGAAAAGACTGTTCACAATATGAGTCACGTTCAAGAAATATACGCGTGATATAAGGGAGATGAATTAGTGTTTGGTATGTAATAAAAAAAAAAAAAAAAATTGTAATTTTAAAAAGGGGACTGAAAAGTTGAGCAAGTTTGTTTCAAACAATTTCTGCATACCAACACCGGGCCATATCACATTGAAACACCGGTCTCATACGAACACTGAAGTAATCAACGTCGAGCCTGATCAGTACCTAGATTGGTGACCGCTTCAAATACCAGGAGTGTAAACTTGGATGGGCGGGTGGTGCAATGAATAATGGCTCTTGGAATTAGAAATCGGAGAGCCAAGTTCCAGTTATGTGCAAAAAACCTTTGGGAAAGGTATGACTCCATCTCTTCTCCCCTCCAACTGTGGGTTAGTAAGACTTGTATTGCTGATACATTATCTCCCAAAAAATAAATAAAATTGCATAAAAATTATTTATATTTCAGCATTAGAATATAACCAATTTGAGTTTAATATGCCACTAAAAGCAACAAACCAATGTATGCTAAACACTGATTTAATTTTGTTAGTAGTAGCTTTTAATTTTTTTTAAACTAATTTCATATTCTGAGCACTCGTACATGTAAAATAAAAATGAAAAAAATACTTTTACAAATATTTCAATTTATACAAGATATGTTCAGGTAGCATAGATGTGGTTCTATGAATGCTTTAGCAGTTAATGGAGTTTTTCATTATAGAAATCAATTCTTTTATGTTATCCAAAATTTAATTTATGAGTTAAGGTGCTATTTTTAATGTATGTGTAATAAATTTCCCTGTAGTTAGTTGCAAAATTTGCCTCAGCTCTATAACAAAGTTGTCAAGTGTGTAAATAAGAGACAATAAATAATCATTTCTCTTTTGTGGTATTTGTATAAATAAAGAGAAATCTTTCTTTTTTTTTTTTTTATATTCAAATCTTTCACCCTAAAGTCGCTATTTTATTTATGTATTTTTTAATCATTATCATTTTTTAAATTGTCTATTAGCAAAAATTTACTTTTGGAATAATTAAGCTAAAAATTCTTTTTGGAATACATTTGTATTAGTGAAAAGTAAATAAGATATTGATTGTAGCTTACTTTGGTTTAAAGTTCAAAAGTCAAAGAAATATGTTTAAGAAAGTATTTGAAACCTTCAAATATTTTGTCTCTGGATATTTTTAACTATGAATGGTGTAGCTTTATTTACAAATTAAACATTCTCATGTCGTGTGTGTGTGTGTGTGTATATATATATATATATATATATATATAAAAGGGTCTTTCAGGCATTTCCAAGTGCTTCAGTATTGAAAAGTACATTTGTCATTTCCATATTCCCCTCTTTTAGAAATTAAAAAAATTTTTATTTATCTATTAAAGAAATTCCAGTTATTTATCAAAGACTTATGATTAGTATGTTTACATTCTGGGTAGTGGTTGTTGCTAGGAATTGTGAGACTGTAAATGGTCTAATATCTTTAGCACCTGCCTCAGTGTTTTTTTACCAACTCCAACACTACAGAGGTCTGGACAGTTTCAATTCTTCCTTGGATCAATGGTTCTTATAATACAGTTTCCAGTGAACTCCTGTTCCCAAAATTGACCTTCATGTTGTTTAATATCTTTCTTAGTTATCAGACAATCATCATATTTTTTAGTTTTTTATTCTCACACTGTGGTCTGTTATGTTAGTGATATCTACAATTTACCAGAGTTTTCTTTTTTCACGGCTATCAAATCTGATATACTTGCTTGGGTGGGGTGAGTTGGTCTATGCCCCAAAGTATTTAATTCTTAATTTTCTTTGCTTTGTATGATTGCTAGTCTAATGCTGTCCATAGTCTGCTGTGGCTGTTTTCAAATTTCTTATCAACAAAATTATATTTTCTCCTTACAGTCATGGATCAAGTGATGCAAATGGTTGAGCCGGGCAAGCAATTTGCCAAAGATTCCATTCGTTTAGTAAAACGGTGCACAAAACCTGACAGAAAAGGTAAAGAGGCTTTCACTTTTTAAATACCTTTTAAAAAAAAAAAAAAAAAAAAAAAAAGGCATCAGAAAATTATTAATAGTATATTTGTTGTTTTTAATGTCTTGTAAATATATATAAATAGTTATCTCTTCTTAAATCTTGAGTCATAACAGTATTCTATCTACAATCTCTTTAGATTTTTTTGTTTCTTTTTCATGGCATCAAACTTCAAAGGGGATGAATCTAAAGAAAATTATTCAAAAGTGATCTCTAAGCTTAGAACAGATAGCAAAATGCTTGCACAAATTTTAATATCTTTACTTTGCCATTTAAACATTAATTAAAAAAAATAAAGAATTTAAACAATAAATAGATAAAAAGAAATGGAATACATCTAGAATATTAAAAAAAAAATTAGCTTAAAAAACATCATGTCTCTGACACCAGAAATAACGTTATCTTTGACACATAGAGCCGAAATAGTGTGGGGGGGGCGAGAAGGAATAGTGACAGTTGAAGGAGACAAGAAAATTAAGGAGAAATAACCATAACATTCTAGACATATATATATATATATATATATATATATATATAATATGTATGTATATGTAAATTTCTAAACTTGATGCATGGTTATATTTAGAATTTAATAGCAGTTATCTTTCCTTTTAACTATTATATAGTCAATGGTAAACTTACAGGTTAATGATGAAAAATATTGATCCCCCCCCCCAATATAATTTTCTTTTTCTATGCACTTAATTAAGTAGTGTATGTTATTAACACAACATTTACAGACAATTTTCAAAGCAGTATTCAGATAACTGTATTTAGCTATAGATTTATTGAGCTGCCACCTTCTTCTTTTCTGATTGTCAGTAATTTATAAAAAAATGTGTTCGTTTTATTAACAAATTTTTGCAAGAAAGATTCTTAAAAAGTATAATTTTAAATTTCCAGAGTTCCAAAAAATTGCAGTTGCTACTACAATTGGATTTTGTATTATGGGATTCATTGGATTTTTCGTCAAACTTATCCACATTCCCATCAACAACATCATTGTGTAAGTAGATAATATATTTTAAAATACAGCATGTTTAAAGGACTTTG
The DNA here is from genome assembly GCA_903632075.3 of Acanthosepion pharaonis. Taxonomy (NCBI): domain Eukaryota; kingdom Metazoa; phylum Mollusca; class Cephalopoda; order Sepiida; family Sepiidae; genus Acanthosepion; species Acanthosepion pharaonis. The sequence continues at coordinate 3,473,966 of CAHIKZ030001147.1, forward strand.
ATGTTTTATGTTTGTATTTTAAGAATGTGCTAGGTTTTGCTTTTTTTAACTGATTTATGTTTGTTTTTGATACAGAATATTTTATTACACTTAATCTGCATCTAATATGACTTATTTAAAAAGTAAAGGTTATTTTACTTTCCTTTTTCATTAATTAAAATTACAGCAAACATGGTCCTTCATGTCTGAAAAAAAAAAAAATGGAGTGTCAAAGGACAGTTTTTCTCCATGACACTGCTGTTTATTTTTGTTTTTTTAACTATCCTCACTCTTCAACGGTGTTTTAAAAAAAGTGTTGACTAGAATTGTAATAAAACCTGAATGTATGATGATAGTGAATTTCTACATTTTCTTTGTTCTTTAGAATTGACAACAAAAATAATAGACTTGTTTATTGGAATGGTTGGCAAAACATCAGCTAATTGCCAATTAATTGAACCTTATAAAATGTTAAATAATTAAGATTAAGATTTCCTTATAGTTGGTTCACATAATTTAGTAAATGTTTATAAATTTATCAATAAAAAAATTTTTTTTTTCAATATTTTCTAAATTGGTAAATAATAAATATTGCATTTGTCTTAATACAATTTTTTTAACTTTTAAAATATTGTAATTATAGAATTATTCTTGTAAATAAACATTCATAAGTAGTGTTTAATATTTTTGTTGTAAATTCTTAAATGTGCATAAATTCGCTTTCATCATGTTTAGGTTTTAGTACAATTCTAATCATGCTTTTTAAAACGAACATTGCTGAGGAGTGAAGGTTAAAAAAAAAAGTGGTATCATGGGAAAAACCATCTTTTTGACACTTTGTTTGTGGGTATAAAGGTACATGTTTACCGAAATTCTGTTATTGAGCAATGCAAAATATATTTTACTTGACCATTTATGCTTTGGCAAGAACAAAATAAATTTTAAATCTTTTGTATGTGGCAATTAGAACAATGAATAAAGTTACAAATCCATTTTCATCCCACATTCTTAAAGTGATTCTCTAACTCAACATTTGAAAGGAAATAGAAATAGTGTTTTTTTTTTTTTTTTCGTTTTCTGAATACAATATTGCATGTACATTTTGTTAACCAGATATTTAATTATTAACACTCTTTACAATCAGTCTATTGTCTTAATCATTGTTGTTATCACAACATTTCAGCTGTTGTGCCCTCTGTCTGTAATCAGATGTATGTCAAAGTAACCTACAGGGAATTCCAAACTGAGCCCTTTATTTAATCTACTGTGGTAAACTCTTCTTGTTCCACTGCTCAAATCTAGAGATATCTTGTTTAGTTTTTATTTTTAGTACTGCTCCATTATTGTTTGTCTTGTTTACACTGAGTTCAAGTACACACTGCCCAGCCTAAGGATTGAACTCACAATTACTGTCACCAAATTCCTAAACCAACACTTTAATCCACAAGGCAATTGTTCTCTATGGAAAAATTGGAGCGTTAAACCTAACCTGCCTACTGATGCCTAGACGTGATTCCTAGGCATTGACAGTGGAATAATAAGTCTATCCTTGTAGGTTACCTTGATTGTCATACATTTGATGAAGGCTGAAGGGCTCAACAGTTGATACATGATAACAACAACAAAGATGGGGACAATAGTCCACTTGTAAATAGTGTAAATAACTCCTCATCCCAGAAATCCAGACAGAAACCAAATGTTTGTTTGCTTTTTTCCTGTTTGATTTGATATGCAGCATACCTAAATATCTATTATATTCAATAACTACTGGTTATTTTATTTTAATCTATTTCAACCCTGTTTCTTGTAAGCTTATCAGTTTTTTTATATGGTATAAGCATTATAAATATTTTTGTAAACCAATGTATATTAAATTTTGTTTGTAATTTTACATAAATTTAATAATTTTTTATGTTTTCAATGTCTTGTTGGTTCTTTTTTGTGACTTACAAATTTTACTGTGTTTCATTTATCTACACTTTACAAGATTACTTTTTTTGCAATTTGTTTCATTTACATTTTTTTTAACCCTATTTTCTCATTTTTCTATTTCTCTTTTTACAGGGGCAGTTAATATGTGCATCAGAATCTAGGATTGGAAGTGTCACAAATGTCTTTAATAAAATGTTGTTTATAAAATAAGTGTTTGTTGTTTATTGGCAAAAGTTAATTCTTTTATTAGAAGACATGAAGAGCACTTTTGATTGTAATGTGACATCTATCAAAAAAACTTCTGTCTATTGAGTCTAACATTGAAGATGGGAGTGGAGAAAAAAATTTAAATTTTTTTTTTTTTTTTTTTAGAAAGTTAAAATCCCCTTAAAACAATTAAAAAAAAAAAAAAAATGTATTGTGAATAAATGTTTCAAAAGTGGTCTACAAAGTTTTGGGTTAGAAATTTCTCGCGGAACAATATGAACTGAAATGTACATTCCTCCAATATTTTCCAGATCAGGCCAAAAATGAAGTACTATTGTCATATTTGGGTGGGAGCTACGCAGACCTCACTCTCCAGCTTTGAGTTCAAAAGTGTCTCCAAGTAACAAACTATTCTCCACCCTTCAACCTCTCTTCCACAGGTGTGATGTGGCAAGCCTCTTGCTGCTCTATTGCTAGTTCCATGGAAATTGCTTGGACAAACTACATTCCCTGGTCCCACCGGGGCAAACCTTTATAGCAAAAATACACCAAGCCACTTACATAGTAGTAAACCACCCGCATTCCCTCCATATCCCATTGGTGAGAAGTAAATTCCACTTGAACAGATTTTTCCCATGAACCACTGCTCTGTGAAACCAATTCCCAAGATGATGTTTCCCTAATTGCGACAATCTTAATCTGTTCAAAGCTAGAGTTATCCATTTCCTTCCACTCCTATTCACCCAAATGGCCTCTAAATATAACCCTCTACCTAGAGTGGCTCAGGTCTTGTAAAGGGTAAACCTTGCTGTTAAAAAAAAAAAAAAGTGTAAGAAAGGTTCATGGCAGTATCAAAAATATACATCTTGGCTGGAGGTCCCCTAGATTTTGAGGCCCTGGGCTTACTGCTATGCCTGTTGGTAAATTCACTACTGCTGTCTCTACTTTTGTATTTCTGCCATAGATGGCAAAAAAATCTACAAACATGTTAACAACTCCTAGACATTTGGCTAGATGTTATCAAATTTGTAAGCTTAATTAAAAAAAAAAAAATGTCCCCAGACCAAGTCGTCCTCTGTGGTGCTTTCAAACATGAATGATGTATTACTTACAATGAAACTGCAGATTTTTGTTTCTGTTTTGAAAGACATTGAACCGTTTCTGATAAAATGTCAGAGCAATGAAGCATTCCTTCCTTTCCTTGCAGATTATCTTTTTAGCATGATCATTAAACTGTTAAGTTTTGTAAAGGAAGAGCACACTAAAAAGATAATTATATTTTCCAAACTGAATGAATTTGTAAGAATTTTGTCAAACCCAAAGATGCTGCAAAGATCAAGTGTGGATTTCTGGCAAATAAGGCGATGCAAAATTTATCCCCAAAAAAAAGGAAGTGTCAACAAAAGATCTGCATGCAGAATTGCAACAAACACAATGTTCATCACCATCATTGAGAGACTTCTGGCAAAGTTTTCCCTTTAGGTACCCTCTTGTAATGTCACCCTGGATCCATTTGTGAAAAAAAACCTGCTACAGAAGACAGTCTAAAAAGCTGTCTTTCCCACAAGATGGGCAGAAAACAAGTCAGCAAGTCTGTGATGACATCACCAGTCAGTACAAAGAGTTCAAGGAGGAGGCTGCTGGAGAATTTCAGAAAGCCTGAAGACCATCTCGGTACTTTGTTCTACTCTTCTTTGTCTAACAACAAAAAATTTCAACTGTGGAAAGTTGTTCACAGATTGCTGGTACACTCTCAGGATTCTGCTGTTTCATAGTGTCAGTGGAAATTTCCTTAGTGATTGAGAAAACTCTCTCCACTGAGCAGACACTGGTCGCACAGTGCATTATTATGGACTATTTGGCCACAGTTGGAGGTGGCTTCCAATGCCAGAACAGCATTCAACCAATACCTTGAAGCTGAGAAGTTTAAAAAAAGACAGGAAGAAGCAGTTGGACAAAAAGTGATATCAAAATTGGAAGAGGAGCTGAATGCTAAACTAGAACTGAAAAATATGTTAACATCATTGTGTCCTGTGCCATGTGCAACAAAAGCCATGAGTAGTAGGGTTAGCTAAAATGTGCTGTCTTTTTGTGAAAATTTCTATTTGTAGTTCTATTCATTAAAACCATTATATTTAACTTCACAGGAAATGTGCAGCAATCAAGAATTTTTGCAACATTCACAAACCACAAGTAGTCTAGATAGCTGAATTGAGTAGCAGTAGGAATTAAAGCATGTAATTCAAAATTTTCAAGTATCATAGAACTCCAAAATGGTGTCGAATGCTATACAAAATATGTAACATAACTAGGTCTGCATTCAATTGTGTTTTAACTTTAACACTTTGATTTCTTCACTGCTTTCAACTGATCCGTGTCACATGAATTATTGAAACTAGTTGTAGCTTTTTTGAATATTTCATTTGTGAAACTACTAAAAGATAAATGACAAAGTTTGTGCTTTTGAAATTGATGACAACTTTGTGTGTGCAATCAATTTCAGTCCTTGAAACTTCTTAACATTGTCCTGGAAAAGTCTGGGAATTGTTTTATACAGATTTGTGGGAACCCTGATATTAATAATATTATAATTATTGTAATAATACTATTATTTTTATTATAATATAATTATTTTAATAGTATTATTATTATTATTATTATTATATACTTAATAATAATATGATAATTATAATAAGTTTTTTTTAGTAAGATTTTTTATTTACTGTTTAATAAATAAACAGAGCATCTACTCAAATATGAGTATCTACTAAAAATAATGCCCAAACATTTTTCATCTAAAATGATCTTTGTCTTAGAATTTTTCTTCTGATGTGGGTTGTCTTGCACTTCAAAATGATTCTCTTTTTTTTTTTTTTGTTGGAACTATCCATTTTCAAGATATGAAATTATGAGGTTGAAGTGGCTCTAAAGCAGGGATTCTGTTGACATTGCGGTGGCTGATCGCTCATATCCGAGTATGCCTGTCTACTAGGGTGATTAGCCAATCCTTGTTACAGCTGCCTGCTCAGGCACATTTGTTTTTGTTCAATGCTCACAGAGCCTACCTATTGTTTATACTGGAATAATGTTGAGCGAACCTTAGTTATACTTTCTGAGAAAGAGTGCATATTCTGTCATGATCAACATTCTGAGTAAAGCCAGTATATACAAACCCTTGGTCATGATGACTTGTGATTTTGTGTTAGCACAACCATTGGCAGCTCAATTTCACTCACAGGGTATGGATCAACCTGTGGTATGGTTTTCAGGCACTTCCCAAAGGTGTTGCTGGCTGGGAGCACCTCCCTAGACCTCAAGAAGTCACCTTCCTGATAAATCGATCACAATGAGATTCAAAACCAGGTCTCATGTTTGGAAAGCGAATGTTTTAACCACATGCCGTATACTGACAACTTGCCTAGGAGCCGACTTTTGGGTGCACTTTAGACTATCTACTGCAGAAGGCTTTTGGGTCTTTGGTATTTTACCTTCAACACGCTATGTAGATAAGAATTTAGAAATAATATTATTATTTTATCTTTATTTAACACCTTGATTCGGCATAATCTTTCTTCATATATGCAACCACTCTCCATAGTTTTTTAGATTTATTTTGCGTGCAATTTTTATTTTATTTCAAAATCACCCTTTTTTATGATCTTTTCACATAAAGTCACTCTTAAAAGACATTAGGGATATCTGAACCATGTAATAATTTGAATAATTCACCGTATGTGTGCTAGAAAAAAAAACGTACTGTACCCCAGCTTAAGTTTTAATTAGACGATATCAGTTGCGATGAAAATCACTGGATCTAACCAACGCCTTTATCCACTGTGCCATGTGTCCTTGACAGGACCCAAAGACTGTGAGTTCAATACCCAGTTAAGGCAGTGGTGAACTTGGATACTGGAATTAACAGGAGATAATTGATATCCATTAAACATTGCACGTGGAACAAGAACAGTCTACCCCAGTGAGTGAAATAAAGGGTTCAGTTCGACATTCCAACGACCTGAAGAAGGCCGGAGTGTACAACGGCTGAAACGTAACAAATATGGTGACAAAGATGAGGACAATAGTCCAAATAATGTAAATAGTGTACATAATACCTCATCTCAGAAATATAGACATATTTAAATTTAACTTTAAATGATTTATTTAATTTTTAATTGTGTATAATTACAGTAATTACTACCTGTCACTTCAGGTGATTTATGATTGGCTGAGATTGACGGACAGATGGACACACGTACACTGCACTTTATTTATATAGATGCATATGTAACAAAACGAACCCTGATTCTGCAACCTGCATTATGACATGACCTGTGCAGCATAGATATACTCTTGATCTGGGCTGAGTACACATTTGCAAATGTGTGAGTATTTTAAAGTATGAAAGCCTAAAAAGAAAATAGTTCATTTTATTGAGTTAATAACCTAAGATATGTGAGTAGTGTCTTAGCAGCACAGAAAATGAAACTGGAAAGTCAAGTTCAAATTCTTGTCTAGCCTGCTGTCTTCATTTTAACATAAATGCCCTTGAGAAAGGCATAAATCCATCTGATGGAATAATCCATACTAAACTTTCACCCCTCCAGCATAATCCACTTCACACCAAATCAACCAATCAAAACTCTAGTTTCAGCAAACAAAGTTTCCTATTGGTCAAAAGTCTTAGAACTGTAGCAAATTCATGTGAAAATGCTTTTTCGTGCGCAAGCCACCGGAGCCTATACTTTTTGTCCAGAAATCTATAAATAGAAAATTCCTGATCGCTTCAAACAGTCAGACTTTCATTCCTAGAGAGATGCCAAACTGACCCACGCAAGTCAAAACTCTGACCAACCAGGACTTTGCCGTGCAAAATATCTCTGACTCAACAATCCACAAGCACACTCTATCTCTCTCAGGAACGCTATCTAAACATCACTTATGATACTTTAAAAAGTGACATTTTTCTCACTACTTAATAAGTATTAGTAAACAATCAAATTCTCACTACTTAATAAGTATTAGTAAACAATCAAATTCTCACTCAACTAAAGGTATGCAACTCCTACCAAATTCTGAACAATAATACAAACAAACTTATGTACACACACTAGTAACTGAACTAGCACAAAGGACAATGTTGTATGTACCTGGACACTTAGTTTAATTTTGTGAACAAATCTGAATAGCAATTGCAAAGACTTTCAAACATTCCCAATAATATTCTACGCAACCAAATACATCTCTTCCCATTTATCCATCAAAGTTCAACACCATTGTATTCTTGAATTGCATATAAACCAACGTTCTTGTTATACATTTAATGTTTGTCTTTGCTTTCAACCTTCTTGCATGATTTGTTTCTAATATTTTTCTTTAATTGTTGTGGACGAATGTTTTTAGAACACCAACACTAAAAATCCTTCTGATCACTCAAAATACATTTGTCAGTCTGCAACACATCTCTCTTTCCTTCAGTTATGTATGACAACCAAAATTAAGCAACATCGAGCCTGTTTAGTATCTCAATAGTTGACCACTAGGGACTACCAGGTGGTGCAATGGATAATGGCTTGATATTGGAAATCAGAGAGCCGAGTTCCAATTCTGGTCGGGTTTGTTATATTTACTTACATGCAAATCCCCTTGGGAAAGGTATGAATTCATCTCCCCACCCACCCCCCAGCTATGTATTAATTAGTAGGACTTGTATCAATAAATCATTATTATCTCCAAAAAATTCTTACAATCTAAACATATTTTCTGGCTTTAAATAACCTGAAAAGGGTTGATGAACCATAAAAATCAAATTGCTGACGGGGATCTCTAGTCTTGGGTGCTAGCTAGTCTACTGATAATTTAAAACCATGGAGAAAGTAAGAAAAACCATTCTCTTTCCCAAAATGCTGTGGTAATTCAAAGATATTAACCTTTAGCACTCTGCATTATTAATATTACTTCCCTTTCCACTGCATTCTTTTTCAAGGCCTCTCAATTGTAGTATCCTTACTGTTATTCTAACTCAAAAGTTGTTTTCTGTTGCCCTAGCAGGATATGACAACACATCTATGAAATTCAAACACACTATTGTTCAGGGATCAGTGGCAGGATAAGCTTTTTGTACAGCAAATGAAGTTACATACAGAGTGATAAACATTAAAAAGAAAAGAATGCCTGATGGGACATTGAAAATTCTAGGATTATGTGTTGGTTGGAGTTAGTTTTTGTAATATCAGAAAATGAGTTTCAAGTTGCAAAGAAAAAAAGGTAACTATCTTTTTCATCTTCCATATGTACCAATATGGAGTATGGATAAAAGCGAAAAGAACAATAAATTTGAAAATGTAAGTTTCCTTCAGGATTCGAAACATGATTCATTAATTTGAATGAAGGAAAATATAATGTTAACAGGTATGGAATGTATGTACGTGCAATTAGTCATTAGTGTTTATTTGGTTATCTAAATCTTTGGGTAACAAATATGCTCCCATTGAGAATTGAGGTTAAAAGGTTAGCGGACAGTGTTGAACAAAACTTCCTGACACCTATTTCCGAAAAAAAAAAAAAAAATACGGAAAAGAAAGAAATAGAGACATACAATGCTGAGAACTGTCGGACAAAGCCAGTTGATATTATTGTGAAATTCTTAAACGGGTAAAACCAGAATCCCTACTGTGTATCGGTTGTGGAAAGATAAAGAACATAATATTGTGAAAATATTTTCCAACAGGTGGAAATTGCTCCAATGCCTTCTCCAGAAAAATGTTAATTTTTATATAAACAACTAATAGCAATTGCCCAGAGTTAGTTCAAGAGAGAGTTATCAGGAGAGAAGTGGAGATGACAGAACTGAAGCTGCCCAACGAACCAGACAACTGCTGCTGCTGATTGCTAATACTAGACTGTTTCTCTTGTGAATGAACTTACGATAATTCGAGAAGTTTGACAACACTTTATTTATTTTTTCTCATGGATTCAAAAAGAAACTCATACCAAAAAATCTCACTGTTAATATTTTTTTGTTTAAACTTTCTCTAAGCATTTTTTTATACTATTTACATTATTCAGACTATTGTCCTCTTCTTTGTTGCCATATTTATTACAACGTTTCAGCCATTGTACGCTCCGGCCTTCTTCAGGACATCTGTGTATGAATTTCTGGGTATTATAAACCTAATGTCTTCAGCAACTATTTTTAACAAGTGCTCATATTGCAATTTTTGCTGTTATCATTTCATGTTTTTACTGGAACTCATATTGCAATTTTTGTTGTTATTCATTTTTTACTCAAGGACATATGGCACAATGGATAAAGGCATTGGTTAGATCCAGTGACAGGACCCAAAGAGTGTGAATTCAATACCTGGTTAAGGCAGTGGAGAATTTGGAGAGGGGAATTAACAGGAGGTATCTGATAACTGACATCCATTAAAAATGGTATGTGGAACTAGAACAGTCTACCCCAGTGAGTGAAATAAAGGATTCAGTTCAACATTCCAACCACCTGAAGAAGGCCGGAGCATACAACAGCCAAAATGTTGTAATAAATATGGCAACAAAGATGAGGACAATAGTCTGAATAATGTAAATAGTGTACATAATACCTCATCTCAGAAATATAGACAGACATTTTTTTATTTGATACTGTAATGTCTAGCTGAAGGAAAATAAAACTCAGACTTTCTTTTATCACCGAATCTGGTGTTGCGACAATTCTTCCTTGATTTCAACATCTGAGGAAACCTCAGACGACATTCGTAGACAATCTATTAAAATTTACCATGGTGCAATTTTGTTACTTTTAGTAGCAAATTGTGATACACAATGTATTTAACCCCTTGTGATTCAGCAGACCCAACTTCATCATTGAGAGGATCTCTTTGGCCAGGGATCAAGGGACACTTCTGCTTTATGCCAGTAACCAGATTGCAGTTGCTGAAGTGACAAGATGGTATTCAGCGACATGACTAAGTCTGTATCTGGGACTAGGTTGGCTTAAGGTCACACATACTTTAAAATTTTAGATATTGTGTGCTGACGAAAATGTCTTGCTATTTTAATGAAAGCAGATGCAAAGTAAGGGTTCAGTTTAGCATTAAACTTACATTGTAAATTGACATTTTCAAAAATGTTTAAACAGATTCTTTATCAAATAAAGATTATATTCCTTTAAAGAAAAAAAATTAAACACTTTCTCTATAAAAATTTATGTGAATAAATATACAACCCTTTACCCCTTTCCATTACCTAAAGCAAAGACATTTTCAACCAATGACATGCAGATGGAATTTTTTGAAAAGCTTTGATTGTGAGTCTGATTAAGGCAAGACAATGTCTGATTCAAAGTAATATAATTTTAAAAAAGTGTGGGGCGATGTACTGGAAAAAATGTTTTGAGAAGAGATCTTGAGTATTTTCAGCCAATCAGAAGGATAGAATTTGAAACCTGACACCATTTTGAAAAGTAGTCTAGTGAGCCAGCCAGCACAAATATAAGGTTAGTCAACTTAAATCACCATCACATTCACATTACTGTTTGTGCATGAGTAATCAGGAGGGATTAGGTCAGCAGAGTAATTATCCTTTACTGAGGAAAAAAGGACACAAGTTCCTGAGATGCTACATGACATGCAAAGAACTCTAGAACAACATATGAAAACTTAAGACATAATTTTGAATGTGGTTATCTGAAGCAAACACAATTGGACCAAGTTTTGCTCAATAATATGAAAACAACTCTCTTTAATTATCATTCAACATGGAAGTACCAACTTCAGAAAATCTTTAACAAATGACAATCATTCTGCAACTCCTTCCATTCAACAGCTGTTCCTGCATCAGTGTTGACTTATTTAGTCCAAAGGGCTCAATAAAATCTGATAATACTTCATGAAATTTGCTGACACATTATACTCTCTACCAAAGACTTTATAACTTGACCAACTACAGTAAATCCACACTTTTATTATGAACATTTTTCTTTTCAGCAACCCCTAAAACCATTTTCTGTTTCATATTAATTAAGAGGTTTATCCCATGTTGCCTGTTTAGTATTGGGTTTCTGGTTCCTTCTAAAGTCTACTTCAACTCTATATTTCTAGCGTCTCCGCCGAAGACTTAGAAAAATACAGGTTATTTCCCTTTGGTAGATATCTCCTACTGATAGTAGGTTGGACCCATTCATCTGAGAATAATGGGTATGAGTTAAAATTAGATGTGAAATAAAATTTGGTCACTGTTTTTAGCAATCCTCTATTCTCTTCTTGTTGTGTAATGTATTTTTTATATAAAGTATGTTTTTTACAATGTTCAACTTTGAACTTTGTTTTTTACAATGTTCAACTTTGAACTTTGTTCATCAATCACAACACAGTTTGGGGAGTTGTTAAATTACCCACAATTTGCTAAAAATATATTCTTTTTGCAGTTAAAGTTCATGACATCAGGGATGATATCCAAATACATGTGTCTGTATGAAATAGATGATACACTTATCTGAAGCTGTTCATATTCTGCTTCTATTAACTACTTGTCCTTGGATTATTTGCTCAATAATATGAAGACAACTCGCTTTAATTATCATTCAACATGGCAGTACCAACTTCAGAAAATTTTTAACAAATGACAATCATTCTGCAACTCCTTCCATTCAACAGCTGTTCCTGCATCATTGTGGCTACCATCGCCTTTTCTTGGAGTGGGTTGAAAACATGTCTGTCCCATTCATGGTTGCCTTGGACTTTCTAATTTGGTGCCTGAATTCTATATTGCACCTAACTTTGAGTCATACCCATTATTCTCAGATGAATGGGTCTGACCTATTATCGGCAGGAGCTATCTAATAAAGGGAAATAAATTTTTTATAAACTCTGAAATTTTATTTACTTTTGAATTACTTTTTCTTTTTTCAATAGGAATAGATAGTTTTGCTTATTGTCCGGTTCACTCTCCTCCCTCGTCTTTTGAAAAGGAATAGAGGTTTATCCTTTGTTTTGTTGTGTTTCTTACACTAAACCGGATGTTGACTACTCGACGACCCAGGGCAGAATGCGAAAACGTATCTCTGCACATCATGGCTCAGCACATGTTTTCGGTATTAAATGATAAAATGAACTTTATATATTGACCAGTAGAAATAACTCCCACTAAAAGACAAAGATTGTGATTTAGAACCGATACGACGGATATAAATTCCTTGATTCAATGCCACAGAGAGACCCAGCTGAGATGTTGATATGCAGAGGTTGGTCAAAAATGCCACAGGTAGACTGAGACTGAACCTAATATTTTTCAATTTTCATTCTTTTGCTGCCGCCATTTTCACAAAACATCAGCTGACAACCATGACCAACATTCTTTCTCTTTCTTTCTTCCTTCCCCATTCTGTTGCCTTTTACAACAGCAATGAATAGTATGCTGGCTTTGTATATATGTAAATAAATTATACATTTATTTACCCAAAATATGATGTATTCCTTTTCTTCCTCGAATTTACGTTTGCTGAAGTGAAGAAGAAATTAACCCCTTCAGCAGAAACAACAACAGCGACAATTTCTGCCTTTCAGGTTGCTCATTGTTCATTTCTGCAACAGTTTCCTGTTTAGGATTGGGTTTCTGGTCCCCTCCAAAGCCTTTTCTTTATGTAACCCTCTACTTCTTGGGTCTTGTACAGGAGGAATATCATTGGTAAATAAACAATTTCTTTTTGCATCTGTCTATATTTCTGAGATAGAGTATGTAACTATTTACATTGTTCAGACTGTTGTCCTCATCTTTATTGCCATATTCACAACATTTCAACCATTGTACACTCTGGCCTTTTTCAGGTGATATTAGTTGGAATTTCAAACCAAGGGGGTAGATTATTCTAATTCCACATAACATGGCTTTTTTTGGATATTTCAGTTTCAGTTAATTCTCCTTGGTAACTCAACTCTCCAGGTTTTTGTCCCCTCTACTGTCTCCCCAACATGACCCAGTGGATAAAAGTGTTGGCTGAGTGATCCAAAAGTGACTTGAATCCAAAAGATTGTGAGTTTAATACCTGTCCACAGCAGAGGGTACAAAAACTTAGAGAGTGGAGTTATCAAGGGGAATTAACTGAAACTGAGATATCCAAAGGCATGGCATGTGGAATTAGAACAATCTACCTTTGTGGACTAAATAAAGTGTTTGTTTCAAAATTTCAACTGAAGATGGCTGAAATGTTGTGAATATGGCAATAAAGATGAGAACAACAGTCCAAATAAATGATTTCTTTTTGTTTTGATTTCTTACTGAGTAAGAACTTTTTTATAATTGCATGCTTAAAGAATCACAAATTGATTTTTATTTTTGCAACGAGGATAATCCCCATAATTTAATTGATTTATTTGTTTTTCTTTTCCCCAAATTTTAACTTTCCCCTCCTCATTTAAGGATATTTTAATTAATTTTGATAATTAACATTAATAAATATAACTAAAGAATTCCTCTTAACTGGAAAAAAACATAATTTTGGATTGGTTTGGTTTTGTTTTGTTTTATGACATGTCAACCTCAATGGGTTATTTAATGCTGACAAAATTTTTATTGCTGTTAATACTTTTTTTTCAAAAATGTGTTGATGATTATATTTTTTTCCTTCAAAAATTTATTTCCGGTAATGTTTTTCCTTAAAAAAATCTATTTCTTGTAATATTTTTTTCTTCAAAAGTGTATAGCTGGTAATATTTTTTTTTCAAGAATGTATTGCTGATAATATTTCTTGTTTCAAAAATGTATTGCTGGTAATAATTTTTTCTTCAAAAATTTATTGATAGTAATAAAATCTATTTTTACACTTTCATCATGTTTTGACCCCAATTTGGGGGTTAACTCTTTGCCCATAGCTGAGACCCTAACAGGTGCTACCACCCTGGGTCAGGGTGGAACTGGGAACACCAGCAATTAAGAGGTGGTTCCACGCTCCTCAAAACCTCCTGATCAGAGGCCTTGCTGTTGGACGTAGTTTATCCTCTTACCCAGGACGCGGATGTAGTTTATCATCATACCCCGGTCGAACTGATGTTTTGGGAAGAAAGAATTAATAATATCTTGGATTTTCTTTTTCACGCAAACCAAGATAAATTTCAAATTTTATTCAGCAACCCTATACGCTAACCACCAAGCTACAATAGCCGTCAAACAGAATAGCAGTGTAAGTGCGCAATCGATAAAATTATTCTATCATTCTATTCACAATATTCTACTATTCTTATAATCTGTACTCAGCCTCAATCTGAAAACAAACATGGCGCTCAACACGTGTAGTTGACATTCATAGTTTGATTAGGATTTAAAAAAAGAAAAAAAATGCTTCTTCATCGTAAGGCGTATATTTTCCGTCGATTGTTTAGGTTATCCAAATATATCGATAGACAATTATTATCGGTGAGACGTTCTCAAAATGATTTTATGTCTTGTACTCGGTAAGATTTTTGACCTTACTCAGGATGATTACTGTTTCGGACAGTACGTGTTTGTTTTGTTAGTTAAGTAATGTTATTATTTTGCGCGTGTAATTTTGTTTAATACATGCATTTATTTGTAGTAATCTTCACATAAAAGACTTTGTAAAAAGTCTAGTATCGGGGCTATAATTCGGATGCACAATAATGAAAGTAATTTTTTGTTAATAGTTCTTTAAGACTTTTGGAGGAATCAAAAGAAATTCTAAAGAATTGTTCTGATCGAGATGCACTCTTAGAAGCAGTCATCCAAAGTAAAGACGATTATTAGTGATGGACTAAAATAAATGATCTGAGCTATAATCATAAAGTTATTTATGAATTTACAATTTACAACATGAATCTTTTTAGTTCATATTCAGATGTCTGTCCACTGGCCTTCATAAAAAAAGCGTTTTCTCAGAGAAAAAGAAATCAACAAACATCCGCACAAATGGGCTGAATATATATTTCGAAAAAAATAAAAAAAGATTATTTGATTATATTAAAAAAACGATAAATTTCTTAACTTACGAATTATGGCCCAATTCTAGACTGTTTTTAGTAGTCTTAAGTTTTTTTTTACTACGGAATTTAATTGTTTTAAAAAATCTCGTGAAAATCATTACTTGTTTTAAGTTTTAACTCTAGAAATCTTGGAAAAAGGAAGGCGTTTTTAATGTTACTAAAAAAAAAGCTTTCTTTTTAAAAATCACTGACTGGAATGGATCAACTTGAAAAAAAAAAAGGCTTATTTTTAGCCGGCTCGCTGTCCTGGCCAACAACTTTAAATAAAAAAACGTTGGTTGACTAAATGGAATAATAAAGCGGGAGACTAATTGACTAATCATAATATTTTGAAAAGTACATCTCAAAATCCACTTAATCTGTGGACGGTACTAATACAGCAAGAAGAAGTCTCAATACGGTGTTCACTGTTCCGTAATACAGTCATTTATTTCTGTCAGGTACTTCATGAGTTTATGGGTCCGCTCTTTTTGCAATAGATTCATAGTAAAATTCGATCAAACGTTTTCTAACAATGCTACGCTCGCATATTCGATATATTTCATAGTTAGGGAATAATACTCATATCCCGTAAGACTCGACTTTGTGAAGAAAGCCTTTAAGAAGAAGGTTTTTTTTTTGTTTTTCAAAGTTTACGCCAAAGCGTAAACAATTTTTATTTTTTACTATCGCTCGCATGTACGAAAATCATCTTCGTATACGATCTCTGTCGTGTAGTTGTTTGTTTCGGAAGATGGATTTAAAACCGTAAAAAAAACGGTAAATAACAAACATCTCTAACAATGATACGGTCACATAATTTCATAGTTAAGGAGTCCTACCCAACTTTTTGTTGAAACTCTCAATTTGACATTAAATTTTGAATTAAAAGTTCCTTAAATGTTCAATTTATTTTTATGAGACGGATTTCTACACTTTTGGGGGGGATAAGAAGAGGCTGGTTTAATGTCCGCTGTCTGCTAAACTTGTCATGTTTTTTTTGTTTTTTTTGTGACCTTTTTTCTTTTTTATCTGTGGCATTTTCTTTTAGTTTTACCCGAATTCGAACTATCAAATGGCAATATTTGGACAAAGCTACTTTTTCTTTAATTGGAATTAGGTTGAATTTTAATTGCTAATTGTATTGAACTTGAACTTCGCACAGGTTATCTTATTTAAATTTTATTCTTAAGTTTTTGAATTCCTCGTTGCCACCATTGTATTAGGAGCAGTATAGGTGTGTTTTATCATTTAGGCAACTGTTTTTTTTTTACATTTTTATATTCAAGCCGTTGTCTACCTTCAGGATCTTGGACTCAGTAAAAAACGATAGTCAAGCCATTTTATTTGAAGTTTTTTATCCATTCACTTCAGTGATTTAAAAAGAAAAGCTTAGAGTAGTGACGCTTTTTTTTTTTTTAATGTCGTATCTCTTCAGGCTATCATACCACACAGCTTCCTCTTTCTTTATTATCTGTGAATTCCTATGCATTCTTGGGAAAGACAGTGAAGTGGTTTCCCCTTGCCTTCTCTGCCGTTTGCAGTTTTCCTTAGATTATCTTCCAACCTGCTATTTAAACCCATAACTGGAGGGTGGCAGAAAAAATGTATTTATGCCTTTCCCAAGGTTATTAGTGTGAAAGTGAACACAACAGACTCAGCCAGGATTTCAACTTGACTCACCGATTTTTGCTTTAATGCTAAATTTTAACATTTTTTTTTTTTTTTACCAGTGTAAAAAATAGTGACCGGTAAAGAAATCAATGTTCCCTTACTATTCAAAATATCTGCATTATTCTTTTGAAAAGATAAAAAATAAGGAATTTACCCTTACACGCTGAAACACAAAAATCATCTGTAGCATAAAATACTTGAGAACTTTATGGTAGTGAATAACCATTGATTTTGAAAAAGCTGATGTCCATCAACCCATCACAGTTGCCACATTATGGAACCGCAACAAATAATAACTCTGGTACCAGGATTTGAGATTAACGTCATCCTGGGGATGGTGGAGCATTTGGTTTGGACCATTAGTTAGCTTGGTGGTGAGTGGGGAGACAATACAAAATCTTTGGCAAACTTGGACCTTTGTGCCTGCAAAAATGGAGTGTTGTAGGGGACCGTGTCGGTGATGTTGTTGAGTAGAAGTAGATGTATACACGTGGGTTAAGATTTTCCTGCTAGCTGGTCCAACTGCATGAGAAAGTTGGACTTTAATTAATTCCAAAGAAGGCAAAGAAAAACAAACACAAAACCGATAAATATATGTAAACAAATATATGTCTTAATAACAAGAAAGGTTACAAGTTACATGGACAGAGTGTGTGTGGTGAATATTATATATGTGTGTTGTGTTGTGGTGAGTGTTCGTACATACGTGTATTGTTCTTAGCGTGTTCCCAGCATTTGGGAAACGCTGTATCTGTAAGCGTTTACATCTGTGAGGTGGTAAGGCTGAAAGCCTGAGGAAAAAGAGAAAGAAGCGAAGGGTCAGCAAATATTTATAGCCAGAGAAGAGAGACCCCTGGTGAAAGGGTTAACAAACCAAGGAGGAGCTAACTCCGACAGTGTTAAAAGAATGTTTTTTTCCTTAACGCCACTTTTATTTTAATTACTTTCTCTCCTTGGCAATGTTTATTGTTTTTAAAAAAGTGATGATTAGAATTGTAATAAAAACAAAGCATATGATGAAAGTGAATTTTTACATGCACACATATAAACATCTATTTCAGGCATGTCTCATTGAATAAGTTACATACGATATGTCTGCTTATTTTGATCACAATCCTTTCATATTCAATATTTTTCCGTATATTACAATTAAATGAGGTAAGAAATGCACTGTAACAGTGAGAATCACTTTTATTATGAAAGTACTTTCCATCTCTTTCTGTGATCATCATCAGGGGTGCAATTGATAAGGCAAAAAACTATGTATATCTATCCATTAATGAATTTTTTCTTTTGCATTTAAATGCTATGGTTGACAGTTATGCTTTAACAGTCATTAAAATGGGAAAAGTTATCTATTATGGAATTTTTTTTTATGTTTGAATGTTACGGCTGAGCATGCACAAATAATTACACATTTGCTACCTCCCCATATAAGAGAGAATTTACTGCCTAAATAAAACACACACACACACACACACACACACACACACACACACACACACACACACACACATATATATATGAGAGAGAGAGAGTGTCCATCCCAAAATATATACAGACTTCACGAAAGGAAAATCTTATCGTAATCAGATCGTAAGTTCAAGATGCGGTTCTATGATGTCATACCACGTGATAGACTGAAGTATTACAACAGAACCAATGTCTAGATGCAATGTAATGTTTTGGGACTTGTTTGAAATGTAATTTTGTTGAGTGTGGGTTGCTTCGTTTTAATGTAAATGGCCTCCAGTGTCTGAAGGTTCTTTTTACTGTGTGTATGTGTGAGTATTATTGTGTTATCAACTAATATCTGTCTAATATGGCTATGTTTTTTTCTAAGAAATGTTGCTTAATAGAACTAAGCTCAGAAACATGACAGGTAAGTCTATGTGAGAGCATGATTGTAGTAAAACCAATATATGTAGATATGTAGCGGGTTTATTGATGATCAGACATAATAGACATTCATTGTCTGTTATATTTAATAAGCTGTTTAAATATGCATATATATATATATGGGATAATGATACATAAGCTTTTATATATCATAAACAGTTTTGAAAGAAAAGATGTATGACAAATTGGAAAAAAAGTTTTTGTGGTGCGTTTCATCCATAAGGACTTCATTGGACTGGCTTTGTTGATGTTGCATTTACACATGCACATGAATGAGAGATGCTGGTAGTTTCAATATGTTTTGAAAGAAATTTATTTTTTTATTTTTATTTTTTTTTAAATCTAGCAAAGTTCATCTATATATTTTCTTTTCATCATCTTTATTAAATACTATAGCATGGCCCGTTGAACTGCCGTGCTTGATTCAAAAAATATCTACGACTCATACAGCAATCGCTATCACTTGACTTAAAATATTTTTGCCCTTCCTTGCTTTTTTAAAGGAGTGGCCTTTGCCGTGCTGATGTTGCTACATGCCTTACTTCTTGCCTATTTCACACTGCAAATTTTTCTAAGCTCTATACTAAACATTAAATATGTTCATAAAAAAAGAACTAAACAAAATGAACACAAAACGATCAGCTTTAAAAAGGATTCGTAACTGGAAAAACTGAATGAAAAAAAAAATGTTAACAACAAATACTTTTTCACACCCAACCCAGTTGGAAATGGAATCAGAATCAACATTGAGTGTAAGCAAGTTTAATGAGTCAATTGGAGTAAAGTGCCATGCAGATTTCAATTTTTTCCCACTTGTGACGAATGCAGCTATCGATTTTCTTTTGCATGCTAGCATGCTAGTTAACATTCATGTCAGTCAGCTGTTGGCTCTCATGCTGGCCAATAGAATCTTCCTGATTATTCGTGGCAGCCAGCTATAGGCTCTCACTCTGGCCAGTAGAAAATGACCGTAAACTACATGAAAACTGCCGTAGAAGCATGAAAAAAATCAATTATTTCCACTATCGATGGTAGTTGGGAAATGCAAAGTCAGTCTTGGCCTTCCTGCTAACTTGGAGCATGTGCATGTAAATTTTGGTGCAAATCCGTCGAAAATTGCGGCCGTGCATTCATTACACACTCACACACACACACACACACATCCTGCCTTTTATAGAAAGAGATCCCACATTGTGATAACAGAAAATCTACCAAGTATGGTGAAAAGCTGTAAGAACCTGGACGTAAATTTACTGTGGCTGAACAAGCGATCAAAATACTTTCTAGACATTTTCATCTTAGTGAATTATTTTCTCTTTTAATTCAAGTAGGATATTTTATGTCAAAATTGTGGTCAGTTTTGTTGTGATGAACAACTCATGAGTTTTGTGTGTTGATTTTTAAAATGTCTTTTGTCTTTATATAATCTTTTATTTAAATTTTTTGAGGCTTCTCCCCTATATTATTTCTGGCAATCATTGCAGTTGATAGAATAAATGCTGCCTTCACGTTTACTCTGAAATAAAACTCATTGAAAGCATTATCTTCCAGGAGAATAAAATGTTGAAAAAAAAAAAAAAGAATGCCTGTCTTTTCCTCTTGGGCCAATTTTTTTTCCTTTCTGCTTTTCAGATCCTGTATGATGATACAAAGTCAAAATTATAGCACAAATTCATCAAAGGTAAATTTAAGTTGTTTTACTTTTCAATATTCTTATATATGCGTGGGTTTGTATATGCATAAAGTAATGGCTGGCCACTCGTACCCGAATATGCCTGTCTATTAGGGTGGCTAGCCAATTCCTGTTCTAGATGCCTACTCAGGCATATTTGTGTTTTTTCAGGGCCCACTTGTGGTTTATACTGCAACTATGCTGAACAGACCTTAGTTACAGTTTCTGGGAGAGAGCGCATTATTCTGGTGTGAATAAGGCCAGTATGCGCAAACCCTCAGTCACGACGACTTGTGACTTTTTGCTAGCACAACTATTGATGACTGCCAAATATTTCCATCTACCTAATTTCACTCACAAGGCTTGGATAAACCCATGTGGTTTTCAGGCACTTTCCAAATGTACCGCATGCTGCCTCCCCAGGTTCATAACATCAAGAAGTCACCTTCCTGATAAATTGACCATGGTGATTCCTCTGTTGATATTTACAAATGCTCTGTCTCCAATAATGAGCTTTCTTTCCAAATAAAGGTAAAAAATTTTAACATATATATTGGAGAATATGATATTAACTAAATCTCACACAAATGGTAGGTGATTGAATAGAAAAATCTTATGTAACATGTTTCATCTGGCAAAAGGACTTCTTCAGACGAAATGACAGGATCTTACTGGCTGCTTGGTCAATAAATACTAAATGTTTTCTTATAAAGAAATGGCTAATATTACTATATGTATGTAGATGGAAGATTGGTAACCTTTTTTTTAGAATTTTGAGGCTTATGGCGGCATCAAATTGAAACATTGTTTCCTGTATCACCAAAGTTAAGCAACTAGTTAGTACCTAGATGGGTGACCACTTGGGAATACTAGATGCTATAAGCTTGGATGTGTAGGTGATGGATAATGGCCTGGAATTATTAATCGGAGAGCTGAGTTCCAATTCCTGTTGGGTTTCTAATATTCACTTACATGCAAATACCTTTAGGAAAGTTATGAATCCACCTCTTCTCCACCCCCAGCTATGGGTTAATTAGTAAAACTTGTATCACTAAACAATTATCTCAAAAAAAATTCTTACAATGTAAAAATATTTTCTGGCTTTAAATAACCAGCAAAAGGTTGATAAACTGTAAAAAAATGAATCAGAATTTTGAACCACACCCTTTATCTACTCTCATGGTGATGGTAGTAGTGAAAGTCACAAACTCTGGTTCAGTGGGAAAAAAAAACAGATAAATAACACAGGGGAACAAAACTGGTGAGTATTATCTGTTATGAAATACCCTTTTAGCATAGAAAGTGAAATCTACCCTGTGTTGATTGAATAAAGGGTTTGAAATTCCAAACTGACAAAATACAGCTGAAGAATACCAGAGGGTACACTGGCCAAAATGGGAGCATAACAATCAAAATGAGGATACTAGTCCAAATAATGAAACTTATATAATTTTTTTTTTTTTTTTTTTTAGTTAATAAAACAAATTATAAACAGATGGTGTAATGGATAGTGGCTCAGAACAAGATATTGACAAGCACTGTTTGAATTTCACTTTAGTTAATTACATTCAATTTTGTGCAAATATCCTAGGGAAAAGTGTGAGTTTTGTCTCTTCTTCCCCCCAGCTTTCACCTCTGCATTCCCAAAACCTAGGTAGGCGGAACTCTGTAGCATGGGAACATGTAGACATTTAAGTGAACAAAAAACAAAAAAACAATCTGTCCACAGAATACAGAGGTTGGGCTTTCGTGATACAATTTGATAAGAGAGTCAAATCCAGAACTGATTATCTAAAGATAGATAATTAAACGTGTGTGATTTCTGTCTGAATTTCTGTGATGAGGAATTATTATTTACACTGCATTTGACTATTTTCCTCATCTTTGTTGTTGTCATCACTATTCCTGGGTATGATGATAAACTGCATCTGGCAGCAAGGCCTCTGATCAGGTGATTGGAGGTTTTGAGGGGCATGGAACTACCTCTTAATTGCTGCTGTTCTCAGATCCACCCTGACCTGGGGTGGTAGCATTTATTAGGGTCCCAGCTATGTGTAAATACAAACAAAGCACCAAGAGAGTATAAAAATACATTCTTATAGTAAAAATAGCAGCAATACATTTTATTTGTTATTGAAGTCATAAAATTGTGTTTAACATATTTAAATTTTGGCATTAAATAACCCATAGAGGTATTGATATGCCACTAAACAAAATCAAACAACCAACATGAAAGAACTCTTTCATGACATTAATCCATATAATATATTACAATTTCTTAAAGAAATCAAACTGTATTTCAAAATATAACTTCAACTACAACATAAAACACACATATCACTGCCTCTAAACATATGCACAAAAGCTGAGTATCATCTACCATGTATTCAATTGTGAAAACAGAATAACATATATTTTTATTACTTCAAAGCACCCAAGAAAAGGAAATTTTGGCATTAAATGACCCATAAGGAGTTGATATGCAGTTATCAACAATTTGATTTGTTTGTTTATCATTAGGCTAGCAGATTAAAGCATTGTTTGGTGAATTTGGTGATATCGTAATTGTGAGTTCGATCCCTGGGCCAGGTAGTGTGTACTTGAAGTCCGTGGAAATGGGGCCAAGCAATAACTGAGCAGTACTAAAAATAAGAACTAGACAATATGCTTAGGCATAGGCAGTGGAATGTGAACAGTCAACTTCTATAGATTAAATAAAGCGTTCAGTTCAGAATTCCCTGTAGGTTACTCAGATCAATATACACCTGATAAAGGCCAAAGGGCACAGCAGTCAAAATGCTGTGATAATAACAACAAAGTTGAGGACAATAGATCGAATGTAAATAACTCTGAGTTTTGAATAACTTGACAAATTCATGGAGTTTGGACAAAAACCAGTTCTGAAATCTTCAAACTGGATATAGCAATTATCATTTGGGGCAATGTTCCGAGAACGCCTATTGCTCACAGTGATGTGTTTAGTTCTGTGTTAATTGATACATAAAGAATGTAACTCCATGATTAAATTTGACAGACATCTGCTTAGAAGCTTTCATAACCTAATTGGTAAGATGTTATCCTGGTCATGTCAGCTCTAAAAGATAAGGACACGAGTTCAAATCTCATCAAAAGTTTACTCTTTATTTCAGTTTCAAGCTAGAATGTAAAAACAACGTAAGTATTTTGATAAAAAGAAAAACTTAACAAGGAAAATTAATGAATGTTTTTTCCCTCCTGCCAACCCTCTGTTCATCATAGCATCAAAACAAATAAGCAGCATTGAAACTACACACGGGACAGTCTGTCCCCTCTTCCACCAAGTGCAGACCGTAACTAATCTTCTTGATCCCAATTGTGATTGTTAATATAGACTAGCAACTGGATATCCTCAATATCTGGCTTTGTTATCACTTGACCCCCAAAGTTTATATTTATTTGTTTCCTTTAGGTCAAGTGAATACCACTTAGAAGACCTGACATCAAAGACATTATCTGCCGGTTATAAAACACAAAACACTTGAGATCGAGTAAAAAATCAAACCTTCCTCTTCTCTGTGGGTTTTCTCTATCATAGTGTCACAGAAGAATTGGCTTTATGTTCTTGAATAAAAGTATTTACATTTTAAATAAAGATTCAGATAAGTTTGAATAACCTTGTATTATTGTTTTTAATTACAATTATTATTTACAGATTAACTTGGCCCAATTTCCAGCTGAATATATTCGAAACTTTTCTGTCATTGCCCATGTGGATCATGGCAAAAGTACGTTATCAGATCGTTTGATGG
Organism: Acanthosepion pharaonis; assembly: GCA_903632075.3. Classification (NCBI taxonomy): domain Eukaryota; kingdom Metazoa; phylum Mollusca; class Cephalopoda; order Sepiida; family Sepiidae; genus Acanthosepion; species Acanthosepion pharaonis. The sequence goes on from CAHIKZ030001147.1 coordinate 3,498,088, forward strand.
AAATCACAGGTAAGATATGTGTGGAGTATCTTTTTTGCCTGTAACTCCTAAGTTATCTCACTTGCATCGTCAGTTTATATATTTAAAGAATCCTCTGTGAAAGCCTAAAAATAAAGATTATATACTGTCATTTTTGATGGCTTTGCTCATGATGTATAATCAATCAAACCAAATTATTCCTGGCATGGGGTAATGGTTAATGAGGCCAGTCTGGTTGACCATTATTAGTGTAGAGTGAATTCACCCTCACTGTATGCCTCATAAAGAAATTCATTATCAAATAATCCAAGAAATGTTCACATCATCAAATCAACCAAACTAACTCATTGTGGGGTAAAGGTTAACGAGGCTAGTCTGGTTGACCATGACACTTGTGTAGTGCATTTGATTATTATTGTGTGCTACATATAAAAATTCAACATCAAATAACCCAATAAAGGTTGACATGGTGTTAAATCAACCAACCCAACTCATTGTAGGGTAATGGTTAATGAGGATGTTCTGGTTAACCATTATTATTGTGTAGTGTGTGCCTCATACAAAAACTCCACATCAGTTAAGCCAGCCATTGGTTCCAGTCCAATTATGGGAATGTATATTTCTTATTAAAGAAATAACAATTTTGGCATAAGGCTAAAGGGGAAAGGCTGATCTATACTATCCTACACCTAGCTAATCAGATTCATGACCCATTCATCCATTACAATTTGCTCATTCACCACAAGAACACATCCATCACCATTCAATCCAACATATACCACAAAACCACACCCTCACAAGGGATTGTACTACAATTCATGGTATAAAAATTTCACCATATGTACAAATGTCTCATTTTTTTCCATTTTTTTTCTTACAAAAATAATTAAAAATATGAAATCATGAAATGAGGTGGTGGTGGTGGTGGGGGGGAGATGAACCCAAAAATGAAACATAAAATATAACAAAACATTCAAACTGAAAAAAATAAAATATGTTAGTATGACCCGTCCACCCCACAGAAAAATAAGAGCAACTGCTGTATTCTGTCAATAAGCAGAATCAAGAAACTCATTCACTAAAGGCTTCACTTGTGGGAATGATTGCAAAATAGGCAGAAGCACACAAATGCATGCTGGGATTTCTTTCTAGCCAATAAAATAGTTCAGTTCTTGGTTTCATCTGACTCAGTCCTGGTCTGTCTTGTCTTGAAGTCAGAACACTATGTTTGCTTATTCGAATTTTCTCTTGTGTATCAATCCCAGTTTGTGAACTTTTTACCATATTACTGTTGTTTGGCCTTATTACTGTTAATTTGCTTTGCATATATTATTTGCTTGCTTTAAATTATTTTTTGCCCTGTTCTTTTCTTGTAAATGTTTATTTGCAAACTTTGTCAATTCTGTTTGTTAAGCAGTTTATTTACATTTAACCATGGCCACTTACTCAACACTAACATTAAATATGTCATATAATCAACTCTTCTAACCTAACCAAATATTTCCAAGAGATTGTTGATGTGCTTTACTGGTGTTTTTCATGGCATTTCTCTGGCCAGAAGAAATTACTTACTCATCACCTTTTCAAATAGCATGTAACAGGCTGTAGTGGGAAATCTGAAATTGCATTGTATTTATAAAATATCAGAAAAATTTTCTTTTATCTTTTTGTTCTAATTCCATGTGCCATGCATTTTTTGGATATCTCACTCTCAGTTAATTCCTTTTAGTAACTCAACTCTCCAAGTTTTTATTGCCTCTGCTGTGGCCAGGTATTGAACTCACAACTCTTTGGGTCAAGTCTCTTTTTGGACTACTCAAACGTTTTTATCTACCCCGTGGACTAAATAAAGGGTTTGGTTTGAAATTCCTATGTATATCACCTGAAGAAGATCAGAGCATACAATGGTCGAAATGTCGTGAACATAGCAATAAAGATGAGGATAAATGTTGAAATGATGTAAATAGTTCCTCTTCTGTAATTCCAGTTTTTAAGAACTCTGGCAAACCATCTGATCCTTCACATTATCGATCCATTAGTCCTCCTTGGTGGGAGAAACCGTCATTAGATCCGACATGCTGTGGACTGTCTCTGCCACAGTTTGTCAATAATCAAGCAAAGTTTGGATAGTGCCTTATAAATGCAAATCTTTCTCAAACTCCTTCTTGATTGTTGATGCTCTCCATGGCCGAGACAGTCTAAAGCACTGCCAAATCCTACCAGAAGGTGCATTTTTCTTTAATAAGATTTCTCGAATATTCGGGCCAGTAGATGAAAATAAATAGATATACTGTTTAATAAATAAATGCAGTGTCTACTCAAATATAGGTATCCACTAAAAATAACGTTTAAATAATGTTAGATTAAAAAATAAAAGTATATTACTTCTTTATTGACTAATAAGAATAAGAGACTAAATATCTTGTGGACATTGTTACTGTTTATTCAACTCTGAACTTTGACGATTACTGTCTGCGTATGGCTTCGGCTCAGTAAGATAGAAGAGATTCTCTTTATCTTCTCTCTCAGGTAAGTACTTATATATCTACCTGTCATCTGGTTTTGTCTGACGTGTGCACATCTTAGGCACAGTTGGGTTGACCATCTGTTTACATGTTGGAAGTAGCCACTAACATTTACTGAAGGCACAGAGTTGTACTTGCTGGGTAGGAGGTAATCTCTCATGTCTTCTCAGATGGACATTGAGTTCAACGTCTATTTTTGCATCATCTGCGGTGACTCACATACTGCACAATTCATATTAAAAAAATCTCTAAGCTGAAATATTTGTTATTTTATTCAGGAACCATTCCAGCCTCAAGTAAAAACAAACAAGTTCTGGATAAACTGCAAGTTGAGCGAGAACGTGGCATCACAGTGAAAGCCCAAACAGTATCACTTCGCCATGTTTACAAAGGCAAAGAATACCTGCTCAACTTGATTGATACTCCTGTAAGTTTTACTTTTCCATTGTCATAAGTGCTCTTTGTGATATTGCAAAATAAAGGTAACATTTCTGAGTTTGATTAATATACATGCACAATGACTACTAGAAAAACAAAAACTTGTAACATTATTTTGTTAAAGGAATGTCTCCATTAAAAAGAAAATATCTATCATCAAAGACGTCAGTGTTATTCACTCATTTTAGCTATAAAAATATTACTCCCAAAAATAAAAGCAAATTAGTTTGGTATTTGATGCTTCAACCAAAATAATTTAAATAATTTAAGATTGAAAGTCAAAGAATCTGATCTGAAATGGTATGTTCTCTGTTACTATCAGTTGAGGTTTGAGAGCATCAAAAACATCTATTACTATACAAATCTTCACTGCAGACACACACACATGCATACATATAAGCAGTATAAGTAGTATTATTTTTCATATTAACAGAAAATATCAAAAATAGTTTTGAAATTATATTTGCAGAAAAAGTAAAAAATGCTCTTGAGATTATAGCAAAAAATGTCAAAAATGCTCTTGAGATTATAGCAGAAAATGTCAAAAATAATCTTGAGATTAAAGCAAAATATGTCAAAAACTCAAAAATGGTCTTGAGATTATAGCAGAAAATGTCAAGAATGGTCTTGAGATTATATATTGGCAGAAAATTATTTATAAGGGTCATAAATCAGTCTTGCAAGTAAATCAAAAGTGTCAAAAATGCACATCCCAACTCTTAACACATAACTGCCTACTTCACCCTCAAAAGCCAAGCAATTTACCTGTGGTCCAAAGTAGCATTCTTTTATTGGTGTCTGAAAAGTTGTGAATTGTTGAGACATTATGTAAGCACAGTTATCATATTTTAAAGTCTATTAAAGTCAACCTGATTTTGATTCTGATTTTTTTTGACAAATAGCAGAAAGAACACAAATTTGTTTTCGAGCTAAGACTTGCTTTTCTCTTCTATTACCAAAATATAATTCAATTGCAGAAAAATTGACACAGAGAATGTGAAAGGTTGACCACCTTGGCTGTGAATAATGTGATGCAGTTGGCCTCTCTTTTATGTAAAAAATAAATTTCAGTAAAAAAATTATAAAACAAGAAAATATGATTTAAAATTAAATACAGAAAGGTAGATATTCATATTTCTGTGTATTTCTTTTTTTTTTTTTTTTAGGGCCATGTTGATTTCAATTATGAGGTGTCTCGATCTTTAGCAGCTTGCCAAGGAGTTTTGCTCTTAGTCGATGCCAATCATGTAAGTATTTTTTGGTAAATTTCCCTTTGTTTTACTGATTTTTGTTAAGCAATACATCTGTATACACAGTGGCCTAGGATGGGTTTTGAGTGCCTGGGATAATTTTTAAAAATTGCTCCTCCTCCTCCTTAGTCAGGAGCTGTTATAAATTCTAGTAATTTTTCTTATGCAACAATTTTTTGTGCCCCTAAAATTTTAACACCTAGGGCAATCACCCTGTGTATATACACTTGAAACTTATTTTCATTTCATTCGATATTTTGAAACTTGAGATAATTTGAGCTGAAAGTAGAAAAATATTGAAAATTATCAAATTTGAAATTTATCTGTCCAAAAATGGATATCATAAAAATTTTATAAAAAATGCATTTGATAAATTAATTATAGGACAGACTGTTCATGTCTGATGTTGTGCATCTGTTGTCTTCTTTTTAATGTCTGCACAATTTCCTGTACTTTGTAGCACTTTATATTGTTTTTTGTCATTTTACATAAACAGTGCAATATTGTAACTTTCCAGTAACCTTTAAAATAATGTTCTATCATAATTCTACAGTTTGGTTTGTTTTGTTTTACAGCATATCAACCTCAATGTGTTATATAATGCCAACAAAATTTTTATTGCTGGTAATTTTTTTTTTTCCAAAAATGTATTGCTGGTAATATTTTTTCTTCAAAAATCTATTTCTGGGAATATTTTTTCTTCAAAAAATGAGAAATGTAAACCTCTCTGTATTGCTGGTAAGATTTTTTTTTTAAAATGTATTGCTGATAATTTTTTCCCTCAAAAATTTATTGCTGGTAATTTTTTTGCAAAGTATTTCTCCTAATAAAACCTATTTTTACACTTACATATTATTTTGACTCCAGTTTGGGCGTTAACTATTTGGCCTTAGCTAGGGACCCTAACAGGTGCTACCACCCCGGGTCAGGGTGGACCTGGGAACACCAGCAATTAAGAGGTGGTTCCATGTTCCTCAAAACCTCCTGATCAGAGGCCTTGCTGTTGGACATAGTTTATCGTCTTACCCAGGACGGAATTGCACAGTAACTATGCTTTTACTATATGTGTATATTCCATAAAATTCCATTATGTGCCATTAAACCATAATTACCATCATGAAATTGTGCAGATGATGTGATGGCTGCTTGAGTTAAACGGTACTTCGGTCATTGTTTACACTTAGTGTATCAACTGTTGCATGTAAAGTGTGTTGTAGCATTAATAGAATACTGAATTTATGGTACTATTTTATTATTTTATATTTCTGTGTTAACATGCCAAATATGTTTACCAAACAAGTTTTAGTGGGATATACATTTGTGTGCAAAAGTAGGTATACAGTAATGAAAAATAAAATGTGCATACAAAATGTATTGTATTGATTATACAAACATAACAATAATAACCATATTAATCCCTCAAATGTTGAAACTGTTTGACCCCGTCATTCACACACTCCTCTTTATCTGCAAAATATTATTAAAAAATAAAAATTATAATAAATATGAATATAAAAATATTTTAATGAATTCTAGTATAAAATGAATCCTAGAACCATTATTATAATATTGGTTAAATACGTGTATACCTACTTTTGCAGCCCCCTATATTTGTGGCAGCCTGCTTGGAGGCATCGTAAGTGATGTACAGTAATTGTTAGGAATGTTGTCCCACTTGTTTACAACTTGGTAAAGTTTTGCATTTTATAGCCACCATATAAGTCAAGCCTTAGTTTTGGAAAAACTTTTCAGGTTTGAAAACTTGTATGTCACAATTTATAGTATATTTTTATTAAAAGATCTATCACAATTATACATCAATGTTTCTGTTATTTATGAAAGCATTTTTAAACACTTTCTGAACAGTGGAAAAAACTCTTATTCTTGTCCATGTCTTTTGTTGAAGGGAATACAAGCGCAGACTGTAGCTAATTTTTATTTAGCATTTGAAATGGAGAAAACCATCATCCCAGTATTGAATAAAATTGACTTGAAGGGGGCTCAACCTGATGTGATAACCAAACAGTTGGAAACTGTGCTTAATATCGAACCAAGTGAAGTTCTGAAGGTAGGACAGAACTTTTTATATTAATGATTACTAGCAATGATATCTCACATTGAGTGGGCCAGATTTTTTTCCTTTGCTCTTCTAGGCTATGGCGTCATTGCTTTGAGAGATTAACAAAATAGTCATAATTAAAGCAAATTAATAGGATTAAACATTTTGGCAGTTTTACTCTTGTCCTCATTTTTATTATTGTATCCACTACGTTTTGGCCATTGTACGCTCCGGTCTTCTTCAGGTGACATATGTTGGAATTTCGACCTGAACCCTTTATTTAGTCCATGGAGGTAGATTTTGGTAGGTTTTATTTCATTGCTTGTACGTGTCATGGTGCAATGGTAAGTGTAGTAGTAATCAAATAATGGTTACAAATCCATCATTAAACTAAGTGAATCAAATAATTATTTACAAGGGTCGGCTGAAAAGTTCATAGGCTGACAATGAAGGAGGGATGTTACAGTTGTGAAATCTTGCATACATTAATTTCAGCTCTGCTCTATTAAGAACTACATTGTTTCTCTCCAGAAAAACAGACATCTGACTGTTCAAAGAAGACTTAAAATATAACAAGTAGTGACTTCTCTTGAAAATAGACAAAACTAGGCATTATGATGTGATCAAGTACCTGCAGAAAAAGGACTTAGTCCCCAAAGACATTGATGCTGACATGGTTGCTACATTATGGGATGACATCCCAGTTTTTTATCAACAGTGCAAAAGTAGGCAGCTAAATTTAGGAGGGGAAGAGAGAATCTTGAAGATGAACCAAGGTTTGGACGTCCAGTGACTGACACCACCAAGAAAAACATTGTGTTCACCACATAGTGATGGATGACAGGTGAAGTTGGTCACTAAACTTTAAAAAAAAATATGCCAAGATCAAAAGAACTTCCTGAAGCTTTAAAAATCACATAATTGAAGTCTATAATGATGGAGATGGCTACAAAAATCTATCAAAATGATTTGGAGTGCATATCTTCACCACATGGCAATTATTTATAAATGGAAGACTTTTGCTATGGTGGCATCGCAATCAAGAAGTGGTCATCCGCAAAAAATAACTGCAAGAGCAAGTTGACATCTTGTTCGGCAAGCCCAAGTAAATACTGCTGTGACCTCTGCAGTTCTCCAAGACTCTCTGGACAATGTCGGAATTAATGTGTATACATCAACAGTGAGGAAATCTGAATGGTGCCATTCTTCAGAATGCCTAGAAAAAAACCACTGCATACAAACAAGCTCGGCTCTACTATACCTTATATCTTATATTAATAAGCTGGAAATGTTCTGGCAAAAGGTTTTATGGTCAGATGAAACCAAACTAGAACTTTTTGGGAGGAATGATGGGCAGTATATCTGGCAAGTTTCGAAAACTGCTTTCGAAGAGAAGAATTTGGTGCTAACACACGCACACACACAATGGATTCTCGTCTCATTTTCGACATACAAAAGTACAGTAACTAGAACCAAACAGCCCGACTACCAGTACATATGATTTGATTATAGTGGTGAAGGCTTGTACAGAACCAACCACAATTTTCAGAAGAACCAAATACAAAGAACTGGTGCAAACAACCCTCCCTCTCACCTGCAGAATGACATGTCACAAAGACTGAGCTGGTTTAAATGCCAACCACTCATCAACGTGGCAAGTTTTACTAGGTTACATATCAGTAGCAGATCTGACATGACCTGAGATCATTTAACTCTAATTACGACTCACTGGATTACTCCCCACCATATGTAACCTTTGACCAGACTTGCTTAATAAATACTGATAATTCTTCTTGGTGTATGATATTCTTTGGCAACACATCTTCTTTTAGGTGCTGTGTCTCTTCAGGACATAGGTGTTCATGGCTCTCCACAATTTCCTGGTCTTTGTAACTCTTAATAAATTTTGACTTTGTCTCTCTCCCCTAAACCATACTCTGCTATCCATTTACTCATGTTCACTGGGTAGGTTATGCATTGTTTTCCTCTTTCTTGCCTTCAAACTGTCCTGTGAGTGTCAAATTTTCTTAGCCGTCTTTCCTTATGTTCCCTAGAAATTTTAACTCTCTCTTCCTTATTTTAAGTATAAGCATCCTTTTTGTTTCCATTTTCTTTAAAACTTTGTCATTGTTCACATGTTTGGTCCAGGGTATTCTCAGCATCCTTCTGTAGAACCACATTTATGTTGCATCAAGTAAAATATGTCACTTAATACAAATTTGTACAAATGGAAAGTAGCTGAGATTTTTAGACACTAAGAAAATGAAATTTTTTTTTTTTTTTTTTTTTTTTGTTCCTGTTTCCCCATTTTCTGCTACTTATTTTCAGGTGTCAGCCAAACTTGGAACCGGTGTCTCAAAATTACTTGATGCTGTAATTGAGCGCATTCCTCCGTAAGTAGCTTCTTGTTTATCTTTGAAATTCTATCAAGATTGGAAAAGTTAATGAGTTATTAATTGTTAAAAAAGTTTTGGTGGAGGGGGGGGTTGAGGGGTGTACAAAACTTTATTAATGCTATCCAAACTGACATTAAAGTTTTATATATATAAAAATAACAAACAAAGGTCAGAAGAGCAAGAATAATAAAAGAAATCACTGTAAAGACGTGAGTTGGGACGATAACAACAATAAACAAGAAAATAATGAAAAAGAGTTTAACCAGTTTTTGATCCTCACTCTTCAGAGGCAAATAGAAGACAAACATGTAAATTCTGTGCACAACATTTAAAAAAGAAAACAATAAATTATGAACTGCCAGAAAATCAGCAGAGGAACAAGGAAAAACATATGTATGAGATGAGTTCAAAAAGTATTTATGTCCTGGGTATAACAATAAACTATATCTGGGGTAAGACGGTAAACTATGTCCAACGGCAAGGCCTCCGATCAGAAGGCATTGAGGAGCATGGAACGACCTCTTAATTGCTGGTGTTCCCAGATCCACCCTGACCCGGTGTGGTAGCACCTGTTAGGGTCCCAGCTATGGGCAAATAGTTAAACCCGAAGCTGGGGTAAAAACACTATGAAAGTATAAAAATAGGTTTTAGTACCAGAAATACTTTAAAGAATTATTACAAGCAATAAATTTTTGAAGAAAAAAAACTATTACCAGCAATAAATTTTTGAAGAAAAAAAACTATTACCAGCAATACATTTAAAAAAAAAAAATATTACCAACAATGTTTTTAAAAAATAAATATTACTAGCAATACATTTTTCAGGAAAACTTATTACCAGCAATACTTTTTTGAAAAAAATTATTACTAGAAATACTTTTTTGAAAAAAATTATTAACAGCAATACATTTTTGAAGGAAAAATATTGCCAGAAATAGATTTTTGACAAAACAAAATATTACCAGCAATAAAAATTTTGTCGGCATTAAATAACCCATTGAGGTTGATATGCCATAAAACAAACCAAACAAAATCAAAAAGTATCTACCCTTTGAGCATAAAAAAAACAATATTGTACATTTCATAAATTTTATTTAATCACCTGCAAAATACTCCCCTTGGGAGTTCACACACTTCTCCAGGCTGATTAGTACCTAACTGGTTGACCTCTTGGGAATGTCAGGTGTAAGTTTGGATTTGCTGGTGGTATAATGGATAAAGGCTCAGAATTGGAAATTGGAGATCTGACTTCCCATTTCAGTCAGGTTATATTCACTTACATGCAAATACCTTTAGGAATGGTATGAATCCACCCCTTCTCCCACTAGCTATGGGTTAAATAGTAGGACTTGTATCAGTAAATCATTATCTCTCAAAAAATTCTTCAAATCTAAAAATATTTTCTGGCTTTAACTAACATACGAATGTTTGATAAGATGTAAAAAAAAACGAATCAATGAACCAAAAAACCTGTTGCTTCTCTTACCTTTGATATGTTCTGATGTTCTGCAAGTATTAAATTCTTCATTTTTTTTTTCCTTAAAACTTCCTCATTGATCACATGTTCAGTTCATAGTATTCTTATTATTTGTTGGTAAAATCATATGTTACTTCAGATCTTTTTTTTTCATCTGTGAGAAGATTGTTCAGTATTCAGGGGATATAATCTCCTGAATACTGAATGATAGGTTGGTGTAAAAATAAATTGATGTTTTTAGCTGTTAAATTTGAAGCCAGAGATCTCGGCTTAGAATAAAAATTATTAATTGAAATATACAAATCATTAAAGTTGATGCATTGTTGCCAACAATTTTTAGTATTCAGCTAGCATGGAATTCTGAAGAACCTGGAACCAATGAATTCTTTGAAGGCATTTTAAGCTAATACTGTTTGGTTGCTGAACTTCCTTGCAGGAACCTTTACCCCACCAAATTCTTTCTAGAATTGTTCCCTCTTCGACTTTCTTTTTTTGAGGTTGCAGAAAACACGAGCACCCACTCCATTAAAATTGTTACGACTTTCTTTCTATTGTTTGTATGGGTTTTATTTTTTGTATAGTAATAAAAAATGGATGAGTAATATTTTGGTGTAATGCATTACATTTTGCATGTATATTTTGACGTTAAAAACAAATACATGAACAATTTAACTGTTGTGGATTCCGAGATGAAATCCAGTCTCCAATGAATGACAAACGCAGGAATGAAATATAACAAATAAATGTATTGACGTAATAATACAATTGGTAATATGGTTAGTAAATCCAGAAATGCGGTTAGTAGCAATAATAACATATATACAGTCTGGGAAATTCAGTATCGAAGTAGGACTTCCTTCTGAGTCTATGTGCTCGTAACTGTGACTCCTACAAAGCGGTTACCTCACACTCTCACTGTATCACTCCGTCTCTGTTACTCCCAGGTATTCAATAGCAGCAATACAAGTACACACTGGTCGAGTCCACTTATATGAAAAAGGGGTGGACCCCATAACATTAACATACTTTAATTTTTATTACTCCTTGTGGAGTTTTGGGTTGCAATAAGAAGCCAAACAGTTAAGAAGGCTTTCGTTTTGCGAAAAGTAATGTTCTTCCATGTGTTTACAAATAAGTAGGCACCAGAATTTGTTTGCTCTTTCTTTCACCTGAATAGCATATTTGTTTGTCTTGTTGAAAAATAAAGCTATTATTTTGTTGTTTATGAACAGATGAAATAATTCACCTTCAGAAAGGCTATCAGGTACATCCATGGGGCCAGTAGCTTCCATAAAATTAGTCAGCCATGGATGATAGTAGCCGCTTGGTGCCTAGTGGTCATCATTGCTCTCTTCCCCGTCGCTAGTGTGGGTATCATCTCCGACCACTTTACCATCAGTATCTACTTGGGTAAAGCCTTCAAATTCCTCATCGGAATCCGATTCAAAGAAAACCTCCCGAATAAAAGCTTCATTAGATGTTGATGTGGCCATTTTTGTTTACAAAAAATTATGGAAAAATGAATGTGGGTTTAATTGATTAATTAAACCTCATGTAGAGTGTAGAAGAATTCAAAATGGCGTTGAAAAATGAAAGTTTAGCCTTGTTCTAAAGCAGTAGTAAGCTATTTCCAGCTGAAAATACTGGACATAACAGCTGACAAATGTTTATTTATATCAACCCTCTCAAGGTGACAGAATAAACCTAGATCTGCAAAGAGAGAGAGAATTCTATGGCAACAATATTTGGCTCCAGATAGATAAAGGTTATGTTGTTTTAAAGAATGGTTGCTGATTGGGGAGAGGTCTAAAGTAAGCTGTGTGAAGAGTTTGATAGGCCAGTTTATTCAGTTCTGTTAAATCATCTCTGAGAATCTGATGTCTGCTTGTTCTGGTCTTTTTTTGATTATTCAGTGTTGGATGTAAACATTGCAGGTCTTGGTGCATTTTGTCAATTTCATGGTAATACTTTTCTGCTGTGATGGTTATCAACAATATTCAAGAAAATTTCAGTTAAAGCTATAAATCAATGCATAAAAATTTATTGTCTAAGTTGGATATTACAAAGTTGACGTTCAAAGTCAGATTTTGTAATTGACCTCTGGCAATTGGTGTTTTAAAGGAATTTTAACTTTTTTGCTAAATGATAAAATAAATCTTAAGTTTTTGATTCTTTATTTGGTTTCCTTTTTACAGGCCTCCAAGTGATCTTCAAGCTCCCTTAAAAATGGTAACCTTTGATTCCTGGCATGACCGTTTCCGAGGAGCTGTTGTAAATATTGCAGTTCTTGATGGAGTAATTTCAAAACGTAAGATTACTTATCTTTGTCTACAATTGTATTTATTGCTGTTTATGCTGATAAAGTTATAGAGGGCATTTTAGCTACGATTTGTTTCATCGGCCCTGAGGTAGCAATACCCCTAGCTACAAAAATATGAATAGAAACATGGATTTATAGAGCAAATAATAACATTTATTAGGCAGAACACTGGTGCTGTTGAAAAGAAAAAGGATGAGTCTCTGTCAGAGCAATTAGTTTGTTGTGGTTCAGCAAACATTGGTCATAAATCACATGTGTAAGCTTTAGTCTGAGAGTAGTGAATTAAATTTATGGCACCACTGTGAAATGTGGATGTGTCATTCCTGGTCAGATGATGTTGTTGCTCCTCTGTCACCATACCACTTTGCCTAAATACTAATTCTACTCTGCTTATATTGGTAGAGATAGACTCAACTTGCAAACAATTTTGGATTCTCAATCTGTTTGATTGCTAAGTGTTGTATCCTTAATTCTGGTTTGCTGGTTTTGTTATTTTACTGAAACTACGTTGTTTATGTTATGGCATGTAAATATCTAAGTTAACTAATGCTACATCTGTCCATGAATGGGAAAATATCTTTTAGGTTTTTTGAGGTACAATAAAATAACATGTTTGTCATAAAAAGAGCGACTTATCATGATTGCCCATTCTTGCAGAATATAGATACCTGACAAGCATAAATAGATTAGCTATTTTGATGCAAGAGCTTTTTTACAACCCTAATAAACATTTATATGTCCAGGGACCAGAAAAAGCAAATCAACACTTTTATTTTGAAATCAAAACTTTTAATCAATAATCTGAAACAACTTAGGTAAAAGGTAACATAAGAAAAAAAGCCAAAGAAAATACTTTAATGACTGAATAATGACACTATGAATTTATGTGAATAAAAGAATGAAATGGTGTTAAGAAAATATACAAAGAAATATTAGATTTGTTAATGACTCTTCTCAAAATTGTAATGTTAACAACATTAAATATATAACAAAGAAATTTGGGTGTCCAAACTATTGGATATGTTAATGACTCTTCTCAAAATTATTGACATGATTTCAAACAAACGATTAAGAAGGAAACCCCCATCAATACCGGAAAGACCGATAACAGCTACTGGACTTGAGAAGCCTATTTTCCAGAAAAATTGTTTTAAGAGAAAGAATTTAAAAATTCCAATTATAATGACAAATGTTTCCTTATCAGGAAACAGCTAATATTACCATCACTATCTGTTAATTCAACAACTTATATTTAATAAGACTTGGTATGTTGTTAGATTAAGAAAGCTAGCTAAGTTATTAGTTGGGATTTCATAATACATTATACTTATTAATTATTATTTGACCTTTAATAATTTATTGTATTTGCTTATTAATTATTATTTAGCATTTGATAATGCATTAGTCTTGTTTTTTTTATTTACGCTATTTACATTGTTTGGACTGTTATCCTCATTTCTGTTGCCGTATTCACAATGTTTCAGCCTTTGTGTACTCAAGCTTTCTTCAGGTGATTGAAATTTCAAATTAGACCCTTTATTTCATCCATCAGGATAGATTGTACAAGTTCCATGTGCCAGGCTTCTTCCGAATATCTCAGTATCAGTTATCTCCCTTTAACTCAACTCTCCAAGTTTTTTTGTTCACCTCTGCTGTAGCCAGAAACAAATTGAACTCACAACTGTTTGGGTCAAGTCACTGGATTCAACCAATGCTTTATTGAGTTGTGAATTCAATACCTTTTGAAAAATATGGTTTGAAGTCTGAACTCCATCTTAGTAAGCTTATCTGGGTATTAATTATAGTGACTTTAAATTTTCTGTCAATTTCTATTTGGTTATATGCCAATTTCAGGTTAATCTTGGTAAAGTATTTCATGACTTGCCATTTCTATGTTAGGTAAGGGGAATGAATCATTTGCTTGTAGCCATGTAATATTATACATGCCTTCAATTAATCTTAGAAGGATCATCTCTCTCGAACCCAGATTTTTCAAATTTGCAATATCTTAATGCTTCTTTCAATCTGTGTAAATATTGCATTACAGCTTCATTTGGGTTCTGTCTATTTTCCAGAAATTTTGTTCTCTTTGCAATAATCAGCTTTTTTTTTTTTTTTTTATTATTATAATGGTTGAGATTTTTCATATGTTAAGTCTTCCAGTATTTTGGGGTACACCATAATGGATATTTTCTTTATGGCTTCACATCCTGCCAAAGCCAAAAATAAATCAGTAATTCCATTCTCCCCTCCAGAGGCTTTCATGTCTTTCCGTAACTGTACCCTAGCTAACACTGCTAAACATCAAATACGTGTTTTTTTATATGCTCTGGTTCATCCAACGCAGTTAGGAATCCTATCAGCAATGCCATAGTGTTATGAAGTAGGGTACTCTCTGGAATAGATGTTGTCAGGTTAATAGATGGTAGCTCAACTGGCATTTGCTGTGGCATACTGCTTTTATAGCAGTACCTCATTTACATATAATACTACAAATGCATTATACTTGCTTCTTAATTATTATTTGACATTGGATTTTGAATGATATTTTTTCTTAAACATTTTTCCCTGAAGTATCATTTCTATTACATATACAAATCTATTAGAATAAAAATAATTTCAAGAACAAACACTTCAGCATTTGAATCGGCCATTATTTCAGTTTTCTATTTCCTTGTGAGATAGTGTTTTATTGCTTATCAGACTGTCCTTTTGTCAGCTTTAACAAACTGCTGAATTAGTATTTGGTTGTGAGAATTTTCTCAAATCTCAATGGACTGGAAATATTGACCCTTAATTTTACTCAAGTTTGCAAACAAGCATTAGATTTAAAATCAAATTGCTTGTGATTGTTTTTTGTTAATATTAACTTTCGGTTTTCAGTGTATTTAATTTGTCATATATTTTATGTATTTCTTAGGAGATAAAATAACATCAGTTGCAACACAGAAAAATTATGAAGTCCAAGAAATTGGAATTATGTATCCAGAACAGGTTCCCATGGAAAAACTGTGAGTATGTGTATGTATATATATATATATATATATATATATATAATGAAGAAAGATTGTCCATGTCTTTGTTATAATATGTAGATATAGTAGACTGATTTAGGGGGAAGGGGAAATTATCTCCATAAAAAGTCATACTTCATTTTTGATTTCTCATGTTTGAAAATTCTGATTTTTAACATCTTTTTCATCATGCTTCCATTTATTATACAATAAATATTATTTGTTTTATCAATATTATTATTTTTGTTGGTTTTTTATCTAGTGAATTTCTTTCATCAGCCTACTCTATCTATCTGTCTATCTATCTATATATATATATATATATATATATATTATAAATTAATTGATTTAAAATATGGTTTTTTTCCGCTACACAGTTCTAACCATGTTTCAAAAATAGAAGCTAAAAGCCCCGAATTTAATTTTACAATTAAATTAATGCTTTTAATTTAATTGCAAAATTAAATTCGGGGCTTTTAGCTTCTATTTTGAAAACATGGTTAGAACTGTGTATGAAAAAAACATATTTTAAATCAATTAATTTAATATTATGCTCTGTAAATTTACATTGAACACTATTTTGTAAAAAATAAAAATATCTATAAGAACACCGGATTATATATCTTACTGTTCTTTCTTTTTATTTATATATATATATATATATATATATATATATATATAGTTAATGAAGTTATTTGGTAATCCAGAGAGCTCAATGTAAAAACTCAGCAAATATTAATTATATTAAAAAACAGACAACTTTAAGGGTTCATGGGATTATAATTATAATAGTCTTCAGACTGGGATTTTGGTTATAAATTCTTCAGATCTCCATTTTCATACAAAATTTGCAAAATTCTTCAGATCTCCATTTTCATACAAAATTTGCAAAATTCTTCAGATCTCCATTTTCATACAAAAACTTTGTATGAAAATGGAGATCTGAAGAATTAGGACCAAAATCTCAGTCCTAAGGGAATAAATTAAAGTTGTGTTTTTTAATATAATTAATTTATATGTGTGTGTGTGTGAATTTTCAGACAGTGTATCTGTAAAGGAACAAAATGAATAAAAAGACAAGAGGAAAAACTATTAGCCAATGTGTTTCATCGTCTGAGGGACATTTGTCTTCCTAAAGTCCCTCAGAGGACAAAACTCGCCTGCTAAGAATAGGTTTTTCTCTTGTCTTTTTATTCATATATATATAAATGAAGTGTCTATTCAAATATGGGTATCCCCTAAAATAACATTTATGTAATTATATATATATATATATATATATATATATATATATATATACACACACACATACAGGTAAGATGAGAACAAATAGCGTATATTTCCAACATTTGTAACATTTAAAAGGGCTCAATACAAAGTAGAGCAACATTCTATATTTTAGGACATTACATCAAAAACATGTCAAAATCACTACACAATTGCTGTCGTGTTTCGATGTGCATACAACGCATTTCATCAGGTAATTGTAAATTACTGGCATGTGAACGATTTAATCTGACTTAGAAGCAAAATGCAGCCTCATTTTTATGAAAAAAAGAAAGAAAAAAAAGAGGGAGAGTGGTTATAATGTTTGTGGGCTTTGCTTAGTTCAACCAGTCAAATATAACCTACATTAAATTTAAACTAAGGGAAGAAGCAAAAATTAAGAAATTATTTTCCATAAATGGGTCATGACCCATAGGTTTGAAATCCATGACAGCAACAGCTGTTAAATAGAAGCAGATGTGAATAGATACATATTGTACATTTAGACAATGTCATTTCCTAAGAAAAATTAACAAAACAAAAATAGTATATTTATTTTTGTCTATTGGCTTGAATATTCAAAAAATCTTATTAAAGAAAAATATGTGCTCTCTGGTAGGATTAGAACCTGCATCCCCTTGGTCAAGGGAATCTTGTTAGATTTGACATCCTTTAGACCTCTTAGCTACAAAGTGCATTGATGATGAAGCAAAGATGAATAGTGCCTTTAAACACAAATCTTTCCCCGACTCTCAAAATAACCTTTGACACTATAACTGGTGTCAAAGGTTGACTGGTGATCTAATTTTCATTTCTAAGAAAGGAAAAATATTTTTCATGCCTAAACAATGCCATACTATGAATTTTCGGGTTTGTGTCACTTTTGGAGTTTATTGTGAGGGGTGAAATTGTTAGTTTGGGTGGGATTGGTTGTTAGGTACAATCATAGGTCTCTTTAACTTGAGTATTGTTTTCATTTGATAAAGGAATTATTCATTGAAATAAGTGACACAAAGCAAATCTTTACAGGTCAGGGTTGTTTTGATTAGGGATATGACACACTGTAGGATGTAGGTGACGGTGACACCTGTGATAATCAGGTCAAATGTGGGTGATATTCCAGGATATGAGTGATACAAGGCCCCAATTTTGATTGGCCCGCCAATGAGAGAGAGGCTGGGATGGAGCTTCTCATCTCCCTCTCCAATACTTATGACACAGGGCTATTATTTTGATGGACCACCAATCACATTGGGTTCTTGGGAGCTTTACTTCCTTCCCTTCAAGGTGTATGACACAAGACCATTGGTCAAGTATTATTATTGGCTAGCCAATCAGAGCAGTGCAATTGGGGTTTGACACCCCCATAAAAGCAGTTGCTAAGATTGAACTGGTCTCATCAGTAGTAGACCAACTCTCCCTGCCCAATGACTGTGGTACCTAAATAAGCTAAAGACCTGCTCTGGATGCCAGTTTTTGAACTACCTCAATCAGCTGCCTTCATTTAAATAGTTGAATGACTCTGGACTGTTTAGCCTTAACTGCAACTACCAGTAAACCTCTTCCTCCCAGCTTAAGAATTCCTTATATGGAGAAACTTCTTCAATTCTCTTTTGTTTATGTATTCATGATCTTAATCAATCATAGTACCATAAATAAAAGTTGTTATTTTTACACTTGTTAATGAGTGTTGTTGAAATTAATTAAGTTTACTGGTGACACCAGTGACTTTAGTCTTTCACAAGTATAGCCAGGACAGAAAGGAGTCAAGCCTGATCTTCGACAGTTTTTCACCAATATTCCTGTGAATACTGAAACGCAACATGGGTATCAGGATTGGTGCAGAACGGGCTCGCTAGAGACAGACCAATGGACAAAGACCAAAGTAAAAGTGACATTCAGTGAAGTATACTGCAATAGGGCCACAATACATTTCAGTTCAATTTCATATCTTAACAAACAAAGCAATTTCTAAAGAAGTGGATTTTTGTGGGTCATCTATTTCAACTAAGGGTATCCACTAAGAATAATGTTTGAAGTAATAAAAATGTCAGATTAAGAATAAACCTATAATTGTTTTAGAAATTGCTTTGTTTATGTTTCAAATACAAAACTAACTAATGTGCTTTTGAGAGAAATAATCTGAGGATATGTGCTTTCCATAAAAGGGAAAATAGAACCTTCCTGTGCTATTTACTCTCTGTGGCCAAGTGGTCTAAGGTACATTGGAGCAAATGGTGCTTTCTCCTATAAAGTGGGGATACAGGTTGATATTCTGCCAGAGAGTGCACTTTCTGTATTACAATTTCTTGAATGCACAGGCTGATATTTGTAATACAAACTGTTTAAAAATAAAAAGCGGGTCATCTATTTCAAATACTGCTATCCACTAAAAATAATGCTTGAAGTAATAAAAAAAAATCACTCACTCATATATATATATATATATATATATAATTCCCAGCTATGAGTAAATAGTAGGACTGATTAAGTTCTATAGCCTTGTGTGGCAAATGGTCTAGGAGAACAACAACTCTGAATTCAAAACCTGCGGCGGGATGTTTGGGGATCTTGTGGCATATTGTAGCCCCGTGCTCTGGATTTGGCTCTTCCCAAAAGTGGTTGGTTCTACACAAGCCCTCACCACTATAATCAAATGATATGTGTGGGTAGTTTAGCTGTTGGTTCTTAGAACTGATTGACCCTCATACGGCAGGAGAGTCCAGTAGTATGTGTGTGTATGTATATATATATATATATATATATATATATATATAATGTGTGTGTGTGTGATCAAATACAAATGAACTATGGAGTGGAATCAAACAACGATAGGATAAAGAACAAATAAGAAATGCTTATCAATCTAACATGTTTCATGTTTATTAAAGCTTCATCAGAGAATGATATATTATTATATATTCTCTGATGAAGCTTTAATCAAAGTGAACATTTTTACATTGATACATGTTTCCTATTTGTTCTTTATCTTTATATATATATATATATATATATATATATGAGGATTATTACAAATAAAATAAATTTGTCACTTAGCTGATTGATGCTATATTCAGGTTCATCTGCACCTTGACTGTAGATGAACTTTTTGATAACTTTTTCAATCTACTCTTCAGGAGATTTCAGCACATTAAAAATGATTGATAAGACTACAATTTTCTCTCTTCAAACATATATATATATATATATATATTGTGTGTATTTAGGCAGCATATTTTCAATATTTTCATATTAAATAAATAGACAACACTTGTCTATATTATTTAATGAAACGTGTATAAATATATATATATATATATATATATTCGTTTTTTTAATAGAGAAAATTATAGATTTATCTCTCATTTCTAATATCAGTTTTTATGTCTTCAAATTTATTTTTGTAAGTAACAGGAAAGTTAATGATATGTGCATCAATACCCCCAAGAAATTTAAATGGGCTAAATGCAAAATTTAGGCTCTATTTTGCAAACTCACTGTAAATTTCTGGAAGTCTTCAACATATTTAATATCTGTTTTTTTTTTTTTTTTTTTTGGTTTTTTTTAACTACATTTTAGCTGATTTCCCCCAAATAGTGTATATGGAGTTTTTTAGTGTCTGTGGTCTCAAGCAACCACTGGGTGGAGTCTTGAAACATACCCCCTGCAAATAAGTTGGAGGGTATACAGTATTTTTAATTTTCTGAAGAAAATTTATTTAACTTATTTTTTTAATGGTATTTATATTTGTATATTCTTGTAAAATCTGCTAGATTAATTTTTCTAATTTTATTTTTCTTCCAGTTATGCTGGTCAAGTAGGTTATATGATGGCAAATATTCGAGACATCAAAGAAGCTCGTATCGGTGATACATTCCACCATTTTAACCAACCTGTTGAGCCACTGCCAGGATTCAAGCCAGCAAAACCTATGGTAAGGCACAGAAAGTGTTCATGTTTTTTCTTCAAATTAAGAAAAAAAATAAAAATCAACAATTTTGCAATTTTTTCATTATTTTTATAAATCATCAGAACAATTGAAGCCATTTTTTTTTTTAAATTTCTTACTTGAATATTTAAAAAGATAAGTACTAATGGACTATTAACATTTGAATGAACTCCATTCCATGATGGGTGGTGAAAAATATTTTAAGTTTATGAATTCCTTTTATTTTTTAATTACTCGTTTGTTGAGATATTTTTCTGGTGGGTACAAAATTTTGCTACTACACTAAAAACAATGTTTATACTTAGCATCACAAAGAGGAGGAGCAAAGGAAAGCAGTTATTAATTTACTTAGTAAGCTTGTTTAAATCGATGACAACAGGGATTTGGAGGGATAGTGAAAAAACAAAACTTACAAAGGATAGGAAGCTGTGGAGATCCTCGATAACCCATGTCCTAAAGAGATACAATAGGGAAATAAAGAGCGAGGAGAGAAAAAAAAATATAATTACCATAGAGATGAATTGTGTTGTATAAGAGTAAGTGTCGTTGCTGACACTGTGGTTTGAAATTAGATCGCCAGTGAGTAACACCAGTGATTACATTATTAAGTAGATCACGTGATCATAATAGGAATTAGTGTGATGACAATACGATCACTGTTCACTCTTCTTGTCTATCCACTATTGCTATATGTTCACTCTCTCTACTCTACAGATTATGATTCTCCTCTGTTCATTATACTATTTGACAATTACTACTTAAACAAGCATTACTAGTGTGGATATTATTGGAAGGTGTTACTACTAGTACCGGTGTCTTTAAAGTCTCGAATATAATGAGCATTTTTGGAAGTGATAACAAGCTTTCGCTTGACACAGCAAAAGTGACAAGCGAAGCCATCCAAGATCACAAAAGTAGCGATGAGGATTCACAAGGAATTGCAAAAAATTGAAAAGACAAAACTTACAAAGGATAGGACGTTGTGGGGAGCCATAATCGCCCATGTCCTGAAGGGACACAGTACAAAAAAAGAATAGAGAAATAAATAGCAAGGAGAGAGAAAAAATATATAATTACCAGAGATGAATTAAACAAAACATAGAAAGGATAGGACGTTGTGGAGAGCCATAATCGCCCATGTCCTGAAGGGACACAGTACAAAAAAAGAATAGGGAAGTAAAGAGCAAAGAGAGAGAGAAAAAATATATAATTACCAGAGATGAATTAAAAAAAACAAAACATAGAAAGGATAGGACGTTGTGGAGAGCCATAATCGCCCATGTCCTGAAGGGACACGGTACAAAAAAAGAATAGGGAAGTAAAGAGCAAAGAGAGAGAGAAAAAATATATAATTACCCGAGATGAATTAAAAAAAAAAAAAAACATAGAAAGGATAGGACGTTGTGGAGAGCCATAATCGCCCATGTCCTGAAGGGACACAGTACAAAAAAAGAATAGGGAAGTAAAAGAGCAAAAAGAGAGAGAAAAAATATATAATTACCAGAGATGAATAAAAAAAAAAAAAACATAGAAAGGATAGGACGTTGTGGAGAGCCATAATCGCCCATGTCCTGAAGGGACACAGTACAAAAAAAGAATAGAGAAATAAATAGCAAGGAGAGAGAAAAAATATATAATTACCAGAGATGAATTAAAAAAAAAAAAACATAGAAAGGATAGGACGTTGTGGAGAGCCATAATCGCCCATGTTCTGAAGGGACACAGTACAAAAAAAGAATAGAGAAGTAAAGAGCAAAGAGAGGGAAATAATATATAATTACCATAGAGGGATAAATTGAAAAAAGAAAAGAAAAATTAAAAATATAAAAAAAATATATGAAATATTTAAAAACAGTTAACTATGAAAATTTCTCTCTAAATTTCTAAGATGTTGAGTTAATATTATTTATGTTGCTTACATGTGGACATGGTGAGTGGAATAATAACAATCTAACCTCATAGATTACATAAAGGATTTGGTTTGAAATTTTCTGAATGTTATTCAAATAAACAAACACCTGATGAAGGCTGGAGGGTAGAATGGTCGAAACATTGTGATATTAACAAACAAGCAAATTGTGATTATTTCTATCTTGATTTCTAGCATGTGGAGTTATTATTATTTACGTTATTTACATGTCAGTGGAATGAGAACAATCTAATCCCATAGATTGAATAAAGTGTTCAGTTTGAAATTTCTTGAATGAGCAAGCACCTGATGAAGGCTGGAGAACACAATGGTCAAAGCAAAGAGGGCACTAGTTTGCAGGTAAATAATGTAAACAATTACTGATGATCATAATAGATAACCTTTTTATGTATCTATCAGAGTAGAAAATACTCAAAGTATTTTGTTTTTTTATAAGAATATTTTGAACAATCAATTCTATAGTCTTCTTCACATGTACAATTTAAATAAAATGAAAAGGCATTTGCACAATGTTTTGACCGACCCATTATATGTCCTTTTTCAGGTCTACAGTTTGTATAGAATGAGAAAGGTATTTTCGTTATCTTTTACACAATGTTCTGTCCAGTCCATTGTACGGCTTTCTTCAGGTCTATAGTTTAAATAGAATAAAAAGATATTTTCTTTTTCTTTTTTTTCCAGCAGTACAAACCAAAACAGGGCAACAGAAAAATATTGATGGCAAATATACTGATACAATTAATCTAATCCTGAAAATGAGAAGAAATATCAGATCAATAGTTTTGAACAACTCTTGGAATGACAATGACTAATTTTCAAAATTAAAAATGATTGCATACAATTAAAAAAAATGCACAACTCAACTTGTTAAATAATAGTAATAATGAAGAGTGTATTGGTTGGAATAAAACTAGTAATAAAATAATTGTAATAATGAAGAGCATTAATCCAGAGTGTTGGGATAAAAAGCAACAATAGTAAGATGGATTAAAGCTTGTAATAAAATAATAGTAATAATGAACAGTGTTGTGATGAAAAACAATAATAAACTAGAGTGAAACTAGTGATAAAATGATAGTAATAGTGAAAATGTTTCACTTGTCTCTTTGGTTTAATTAGCAAAGGGGACAGGCCTATGTAGCCTTGGGTGGCAGCTTGTCTAGGAGAAGGAATTCATAGAAAGAGAATTTGTGGATTGCCATGGTTGTCTATCTACTGAAGGGAAAAAAACATCCCTGAATTCAAAACAGTGTAGAAGGTGATGTGAAATGACTCCACTATCTTTCCCACAAAGTTATGGTAATGCAAAGATAATAAATAAAAGCACAAACTGTTGAGAGCCATGATTGGCTATTTCCAGCTTGAAGAGAGATATGGCATTTTAAAGAAAAAAAAAGAACATCTAAATTTGTATCTGTCTATATTTCTGAGATGAGGTATTATGTATATTATTTACATTATTTGGACTATTGTCCTCATCTCTATTGCCATATTTATTACAACGTGCCATGTGTCCTCAAGGACACATGGCACAGTGGATAAAGGCATTGGTTAGATCCAGTGACAGGACCCAAAAAGTGTGAGTTCAATACCCGGTTAAAGCAGTGGAGAATTTTCAGAGGGAAATTAACAGGAGATAACTGATAACTGACATCCATTAAACATGGCACGTGGAACTAGAACAGTCTACCCCATTGAGCGAAATAAAGGGTTCAGTTCGACATTCCAACCACCTGAAGAAGGCCGGAGCGTACAATGGCCGAAACATTGTAATAAATATGGCGATAATGATGAGGACAATAGTCCGAATAATGTAAATAATGTATCTAAATTTGTTTACAATGTTTTATTATTTTTGGACAGGTTTTTGCTGGTGTTTTTCCTGCTGATCAATCAGAATATGATAATCTTCGGAAAGCAATTGAAAAATTGACATTGAATGATTCCAGTGTATCTGTGGTGTCAGACAGTAGGTGAGTTTTTTTTTTGTTTTTTTTAATGTAAGAAACATTGCATCAAGAGTGGCACTTGCTGCCATCCATGGTGGCTTCAGTCATATCTGGTCATTTATGAAACTAGATTTCATTTTAGCCACAAGTATATTTTCCTTAATTTAATGATAAATTTCTTTCATTTATTAACAGATTCTAGCAACACAGTTTTCATAATTGATTTGTTTTATTGAACTTTCATGAGAGATTTTATTCACAAAATGTATCGAAAAAAGTATCAAGTATTTGAAAGCATTCTCTGGAACTTTTTCAATATAGTAAATTAAATATATATAAAAAGTTTATTTAATTTCAAATGTAACCGGTTTATTTATTTATTTTTGTATCACTTGAGTTACCAAAATGATTTTGTTACTGTAACTATAAAACCATTTTTCTTGATTATTATAATCTATTATTATTATGATCATACATTTAAAAATAAGATCAATCTTTTTACTTATGATTTTTACATTTATGACACTGTAAAGTCATATAACTTTTCTGTACAAAAAGCTTCCAGAAAAATTTTTTTTTCAAAGTCTAAATTGTTGCAACTTTAAATTGTTGCATTTTATTTTGATGGTAATATTACTGAATTTTACTTCTTCATAATCAATATTGCATAATTTTTTATAATTCAAAATCATAAAAGAAATACAATTTATAATGAAAGATCGTAAATAATTACAATTTATAATGCAAGGTCTGTGGAAAATAAAAGTTACCAGTGATGACCTCTACCTCCATAGAGGGTGGAAGCACTGCTGTTGGTTACTTGGGAGATTTGATTGAAGCTTTTTGGTTTCTCCCACCTGGTTAAAATGTGATGATGCTTTGGGCTTAAAAGGAGCCCTGGTAATAGACAAAGTAGTTACTATTGTTAAGCACTCATCTGTTCTGCTTTGTTGCAAAGAGTATCTTTTTCGCACCTTACCAATTGTTACCTGGGCATTCTATGCATCTTTCTTATTTTTTGAAGATAGTCCTACACCTGTCGCTGTTGAAAATTAGTGGAATTTTCGATACATTACGAAAAAGTTGTTGGTTGTATAAATCATCTTATTACTTAATCTAACATGGATGACACTCAAGAAAAACTGGTCAATTGTTGCACTTTAATACGGAAGAAAATTGATGTTACTTTGAGAGATTTAAAAATGAAGTTTGCCTTTTTTTTGTCAAGATATAGAAGAATGGTTAACCAGGTTCGAAATAGCTACAGTTAGGCTGCAGCAACTGTTTCAGTCTCAAGGAAACAAAGCTGATTTACTGAGAAATATAGAAGAATCTTATCAATATCAGAGGGAGGTACAGTTGGAATTGAACATCTTCAGGCTACCATTGTTAACCATTCATCTGTTTTTCTTCATTGTGAAGAGCATCTTTTTTGCAAAATTTACCAATTGTTCCCTGGCCATTCTATGTGTCTTTCCTATTTTTTGAAGATAGAACTAGACCCATCTCCATCAAAAATTAGCTGAATTTTAGACAGGTCATGATGAAGTCCTAATTCAGGCATAAGACCAGAGTAAAAAAAATAAAAATAAAAATAAAAAAGGCTCTTCTTAGGGTTAAACTCATTACACTAGTGAATTATTTTATCATGCAAATTTACTAATCATGCTACGATATGTAATTAATTACTTAGTATAGTACATAGAGCACCCTGTAAGGACTGAATTCACCACACAAATTAAAGTTATTTATACCTGTCTTTGTTTAGTGTAGCACAAAGCAGTAATTATAGAGTAAGTGAGACTGAAACTCACTACAATTTAAGATGAGCTTGCTAGCCATTTTACTCAGGAAGCCATCATCATTAAAGTTACTTACAAAGTTCAGCTTAAATGTTGTTTGCAGCCATAGTTGAAGCATTGAAGAAGGCTCACTACACTAGCAGATTGGCTTGTGGAATGAGCTTGTTAACCATTACTGTAGACATTTTGCTCTCTTCATTCATTTGGAAAAATGTAATTTATAATAGTGGTTGAATTAGTTTTTGTTCTATTTTACAAGTTTCTTTTTTTTTTTTTCTTTTAATATTTTGTTGTGATTTATTAGTCCAGCCCTTGGTCAGGGTTGGCGTTTAGGATTCCTTGGTTTACTTCACATGGATGTTTTTAATGAACGGCTAGAGCAAGAACATGATGTCTCTGCCATTATGACAGCACCAAATGTACTTTATAAAGGTGAGTTTTTCTATGATTTTGCCATCATAAAAATTAAGCTTCAATTTTGCATATTGATAAATGGTTGATAAAATATACCATTAAATTTGCATGTATCTAAATTCTTAATATGTCCAATTGAATTTCGATTACACAAAGTTGTCATTGACTAAGCTTAGTAAAGTTTGGTACAAGGCACCTAGGGAGGGTTGGTCAGTAGCAATGGTTAGCTTGCTAACCATTATACCAGTCTAAGGTAACAAATACAATCTGAAACAGTAAAAAAAAAAATTATTTGTAATGAAATAAATAATAGTTTTTTGTTGATTGTTTTCTGGAACTTTCTCCCTATATGTGTACTAGTAGGCTTTGCCTACTTGCTATCACTTCGCAAAGTAAGATATATTCACTACTTGAAATCTTTGAAACAAAAATTTAAAATGAACATTTCATTCATAAATTGGTTTGTTATAGTTAAGGAAAGTTTTACAAATAGATGCCAACTTGTTGAAGGCCAAATAAAATGCAAATTTCAAACACTTTTCTGCACTATATAAGACGATATTCCTAAACAACTATTTTTGATATGAAAACCAAAACAATCCTCGAATAAAAGAACAGTAATGAACAGTAATTAATGAAATAAACGTTTTAAAAATCAATATGCAAATTAGTTAAACCTGAAGATATTGCCTAGAAGTAGATAATATAGAATACAGATATTGAACTTTTTGTGATAGGGTGGCTTTTAAGCTAGCTGCAATTTTGGATACAAAAGGAAAATAAGAGTTACTCCTCTTGAACCACGAAAGCAACAATAATGGCTAGAGTAATATATTAACATATAATCTGAGCTCGACGAAAATTGTTCCCTGTGCCTAACTTTTCTAGGGCTTTTGAATGAGCTGTGAATCACTGAAGTCAGACCAGTGGGAGTGGAGGAGTTGCTTAGATACACACACTCAAAAGCACTACTTTATATATAAGATGTTGTGTGTGAGTGACTTACATGTGTCATTTAATGTACATGCAATTTGACTGAGCTTGAAATGTGACGGTGTGTAAGCAAAGTATTTCTGAATATTTAACACTAATAACACATGATTAACATGTAATAACATCTGCGTAATAACACATGATTAACACGTCCATCTTAATTTAGACGACATACTCTGTTATTGCATACATTTTTATTTCTTTTTAATAATTTTACCCTAAGCAAAGCGTTGCCGTATTGTTCCTAGTTCATTGAAAAGTAATGGCAAACAAAATTTACACATGTAAATGACTAGTCATCATTGTTAGTAGTGGTGGATGGAAATGGAATAAATTTCAACAAAGCAATATTTTTATACAACAAAGTAACAAAGAGAAAATACGCTAGTATACATGTAAAAGAAAGAAGACATTAAAAGTTAGGGAATTGTGTGGGTGATATATGCAGGCATGTGTGTGAAAAAGTTCAGTCACCTGAGGAAAGATATCCCCATGCTGAAGACAGGCCCTATGCTGTTGTTGTCATGACAGCATGCTAGGAGGAAAAGAGAGGAAACAGAAAGAAAACAGGAAGTGTCCTGTTTTAATAGTTGTTTAACAGCACCACCTAATGGAATCACAGTGACACCAAGTAGGGTAACCTCAGTCAGTTATGTGACATGTACGATACACACTTCAATACATGACTGACGAGGCAGATTTCTTCCCACAATAGGTTGCCATTTCTTTCTATGGTAGACCAGTTACCATACAATGCTATAGAACCTAGTCTATCCTGGGGGGAGAAAAAGAGGATTCATTCCTTTCCCAAGGGTATTAGCACATAAGTGAATGTAATGGATTCAACTGGAATTTGAACTCGGCTCTGCGATTCCACAATCCGAGCTGCTATCCATTACTCTACCATAAAAGCCACTAAGATGCAAGGGGTTGATGAGAGTGAAAAAATGGAGAGGACAATAACAGAACAGGATTCAAGGAGACAGAAGATGACAATTGACATTGTATTTAAATTTTGAAGTTTGTAGTTGAAAGCCGGTTGGGAGTTCCATAGTTGAGAAGTGTATCAGAAGAAACTATTAGCATAGAACTTGGTTACATCTAGCAATTTCAACAGTGAAATTATTAGTTGCCAATCTAGTACAGCAATTAATTTGTAAAGTCGAATTACCAAAGAGGAAAACTTATCAGAACAATCCAATCCCAATGAAAATTATTTATAGAAAAGTAGAGCAAAGTAATTTATGTCTAATAGAATTGTATAGAATAGCTGATCAAATTCGGGAGCTTTTAGCATTTTAGTATTGTTATGGTCCAGTTCCTTGTACCACGGTGATAGTCCAAGGTAGAACCAATAAAGAAGAACTCGAATGCGTATATGGAATAACACAGATATATCACAAACAGGAATATATACAGAGAAGTAGAAAGTGTTAGTATGAACAATCAGGTTTAGTAGTAATTGTCTGAACGCGACTCTGTTTCGGACTGCCTCTGACTCGACTGACTGTCTCGCTCACTCTGACAGACAGACTTCTGACAGACTTCACTCCAGACTTCAGGCTGAACTCCAGACTTCAGACAGAACTCCCTGCTTCCTCTTGAGGCGCAGTATTTATTACGCATAGAATAGTCCATTATGTTATTATGGGTAAGGTTCCATAACAAGTATATTAACATGTCAAACATCAAGCACTACCTTCAATGGACAGGCCATCATCACTGAGCAGCCCCTGAATTCTTGTCTATCTCAATGAACAGGTCAATTAATTGGATTAAGCTCATCTCAAGACCTCAGTTGGAACTTGTATATATGATCCATCACTAAAGATGCTAGTAAAATGGTTGGTTCCCTGTACCACACCAGTAAGTAACTGACTCCTTTCTTACGTTCTACCTTGACAAGAACCAGATCAGACTAAATATGGGATACTGCCCCTTTCTTAATTTCTGTTCTTTTATTGTTCTCTGTCCTTTATAATGTTTTCCTTTTTCTCCTATTTGTCGTGCATCTTAGTGGTTTTTATTGCCTTGCTTGGGGTGAAATGATAAAAAACCCAAAAAACTCCTGTTGAAATTGGATCTGTATCTAACTTATTGAATCTATTGTATATCAGACATATGGCTACCTATCTATTCACTTATTGTGTTATATATTTGATATTAAATAATGTAACAAGAGTTAATATATTAAGGAACTTAACCAACTAATCATCACCTTTTGATTTAAAAAAACAAAAAAACAAACTTGCTCTGTCATTTTTATTATGTTAATCTAATATTTTGCGATAAATAATGCTTCACAGTAAGTTGCCCAAGTTATTAAGTTTAATCTGTCATCAAACCAGAGTAGGGAGGTACTCATCACACCACTGAATTATTGTAGTGAGGTACTCATCACACCACTGAATTATTGTAGTGAGGTACTCATTGAACTTCTGTCATATAAATTTGCTAATCCTCATGCTTCAGAAGTTTTTGATTTCTTTTACATTTAGTGAAAATCATTGGTACCAAGAATATCAAACAGTACCAGACAGACACTGTCACAGTAGTTAACCCTTGCAAGGTAGGATTTCATAATTTGTATAAATTTTCCAAAAATATGTCTATATGTCTTTTTTTTTTATTTTATTTTATTTTTACATCGATTCTCATTAAATTCAATGAGTCAATACTGCTTGGTGTACATTTAAAAAAAATTCATCTCTCATTTTGTTAGGGTATCGTGTCATATCAGGGAACCAGCCAAACCTGCTGTGTTCCCTTTTACACAAATGTTCTTGGAAAAGCATGTACTCTTTTCTTCTCCCTCACTAGCTATCAATTAAATAGCAGAGTAGACTATGTTCTTTAGCCTTGGGTGGCAATCCTTCTAAGAGAAAGAAAATTCTGAAATCCAAACCATTGAAGGAACAATGGGAAACCATTCCTCAATCTTTCCCAAGAATATATGGTAATTCACAGATAATAAAGAAACAGAATCTGTGAATAGTCGTGATTGCTTACATCCTGAAGGGAGATGACATTTAAAAATAAAGAAACAATCTTGTCATAGTGCAGGAGTTAATTTATTGAATGTCCTGCTATGGGGTTATAATTAGCAAAGACGTCTTGCTGACCATTACCATTGTACTTAGTTTGATTATGGCCACATGTTGAAACACCAGTTTCCGGTCCTTTTATAATGAACCGGAAACCCAATCCGAAACAGGAAACAAGGGATAAACCTCTACCCCTGTTAATATGGGGTGAGGGGTTCTTAATTATTAGGGAGGCTGGAATTTTTGTCAAAATGCAATAAATGGTGGGCAGGTCCTAAGTAAAAGGTGTGGGTTAGAAAATCCTTTAAAAGGCCAAAAGCTTAGAGTCAGAAAATCCCCCCCCCAAAATAAATAAAATAAACTTTCCTTCTCTTTCAATGAATAATTTATACTTATTTCATTTGTCATGTAATTTCGATTCATTCATTGAAAACTGAAAAGTAGAATTAACATTATTCAAATTCAGACTAAGTATCCTCTTTTTTTTTTCTTTTTTTTTTTTTTTTAATCTCTTCATTTAAATCTATTCAATTTAAAAAATTTTTTCTTTTTTTTTTAATCTATTCATTATTGCAAGGCAATAATGTCACTAAGACACAAGAGAGCTCCTGGGGGTGAAAGAGAATGAAAAGACTTTAGAAGGAACCAGAAACTTGATCTTAAACAGGAAACAAGTTATAAACCCCATACACTTGTTCCAAAAAAAAAAAAAGGAGGTATGTGAACCAGAAAACAGGCACAAAATAATGTGGAGACATTAGAAGTATAAGTTGAAGTAAACTTCATAATTAAAATATTTCAAACATTATGCTCTCTGCCCTTCAGGCATCTGTCAATTTGGTTAACCTTCCGAGAATGAACCTGAAGATCACCTTGATTGACAGATACCTGAAGAAGGTGTGAGGGCATGGTGGATGAAAATTGTGATAATAACAACCAGAATGAGGACATTAATCCCACTATAAATAATGATAACTTCTCATCCCAGAAATTCAATTAGATTTAACTTTCTTTTAACATGACAACTATGGGAATAAAGTCATTATGTTTAATCCAAATCTTAATTAATGAAAAGGCATTTTAAAAATTTATAAAATCATCTCAATTCCATTTTATATTCTTTAAAAACAATGTGTCATTCATTTCAATGATTAAAAATATTTTTTTCATGGTAATAACTACTGAATAGTGTGAGTTTTTACGATCATGTTTTTTTTTTACACAAAAAATAGTGGGCCGCACTATACATGGGTCATTTTTATTTTTTTATTTTTTTTTTATTTTTTGAAGAGTTAAAAAAATCATGCATTTCCATTAACCAGTTGCACTATACACAGGTAAATTTTTTCGGCTGGGGTTGAAATTTATGCCAAAAATTTCAGGGTAACACTATACATGAAGTCGGTTTATACACATGTATAATCATTTTAATGATAATGACTAATCATTTTCATGATTGTTGAGATGCAAAGAATCACAATTCCCAATAAATTCTTGACACAAATCCGCACTCATATAGTGAAAAATATTTCTTTTTATTATAAATGTTATATTTAGCAGATGCACATGATTGAGTAGATGTCCGTGTTTTCTTTTGTTTTTTTTACCAGCCTAGAGTTTGAAAGTCCTATTAAAGAAAACATGCCTCTTGACTGGAATCAATCCTGTACTACTTTTAATTTGGTAAACCACCTTCAAGCCAGGCATTTTTTGTCAGTAAAGATATGAGAAGCCATTACAGCTGAGCAAGAAATGATATTGAATTAAAAAAAAAAAAGAATGGCTTAAAAAATAAATATTTAAATATAAAAAATCTAATAATTTTGAATTATGCCCTAAAATAAAACTTTTTTTCATGTCCGATCTAAAAAAAAAAAAATCAGCATTTTTTTTATTTAATAAAATTAAATTTAACTCTGCCGTCTTTTTTTTTTTTACTTTTTAATTTTTTTGTTGTCTGCAAGTTTTGTTTTTCCTGTCATTATGTTTCTTTATTCCTTAGCTTCCAGATCCAAGTATCATCAGTGAGTATTTTGAACCAGTTGTCCTGGGCACAATCATCACTCCTCAAGATTATCTTTCACAAGTCATTAATCTTTGTTTGGTAAGTAGCTTCATAAATCAAAATCATGCTTGTAATCTGAGTTAAAAAAAACAAAGGACAGGTTATTTAGTCTAAAACCATTTTATTATAATTGAAAGTCATACAAATTCCTGTTTGGTTAGCCATTTTTGAATATCTTGAGTACCAGTTGTGCAGCCTTGATTTAATTTTGCAACCAATTAGAGGGGAACTTACTCTCCCATGCTCTCACTCAGTCAACAGCGAGCTTGTGTAATTTGTATTCACAGCAAATATATATCAATTTTTACTTGAACATCTGTCTACAGAATCTAGTTTGACACAACGACTGGTTCAGATTTTACAAGTATGTAAAATCTGCAATCATTGGTTTGTTGTAATAGAATTAATATTATAAAAGTTTGGAAGATCAAAAAATTGGGTAACTTTGACTAAGTTTACAAATGATTATGACTACCTAAATGAAAAAGTCAAAAGATACATTTTTTGTTACTAAAAAATAACATTTATCTTCTGTCTATATTTCTGAGATGAGATAACTATTTACACTATTCAGACTGTTGTCCTCCTCTTTATTGTCATATACACAATGTTTTGGTCGTTGCACACTCCAGCCTTCTTCAAGTGATATACATTAGAATTTCGAATCAAACCCTTTATTTCATTCACTGGGGTAGATTGTTCTAGTTCCATGTATCATGCCTTTTCTGGATATCTTAGTTTCAGTTATCTCCCTTTAGTAACTCAACTCACCAAGTTTTTGTTCGCCTCTGCTGTAGCCAGGTATTGAACTCACAACCCTTTGAATCAAGTCACTTGATTACTTCAACAAATGGTTTTATCCACTGGGGCTTGTAAATAGTGTAAACAACATTTATCTTGTCATTTGGAATTAAGATTGAAACGAGGATGAGAGAGATAAATCTTTGTAAAAACTTAGAATTGAAACTTGAGATATGATATTTTGGTAATGACACATTATGCATGGTCCTGAGCCTTGCTTTTTCATCCAGAAAAAAAAACCAAAAAAACACATGGATAGGGCTATAATTGTTAGTCAAAAGATTCAGAGTAAAAAAAAGAAAAAAAATTTTGATAGATGTTTAGTTATGGGCCCATATCTATATTTTCTCTGGAAGCTTTTCAGTATTTAAAAATGTCAGGCAACATCTGCTTTTTCTTCTCCTGAGAAATGGGCCTTTTTGTTTTGAATGTGTAATGAATTTTGGTCATTTTAAGTTTTGCTAACACACAAAAATATAATTTGGAATTCTTTTTCTGAGTTTTCTGATTGGCCAAGAATAAATGTTCAGATGATGTAAGAAAAAATGAATCAAGCCAATGAAATTATGAAGTAGCAACATGGAGGCTGGACCTGCTGAATTTGAGATAGTGTGAGAATTGTTTGATTGAGAAATAAGTCATTCGTCTGACACCTTCAAGGCCCCAAACTCTATTGACCTTATTAAGGGTTTTCAGTATAAATTGTTCAATTTTGACTCTCAAGTAGTTACAGTTTGGGAGATCTACTGACCCTGTTGACATGTTACTTGACGATCACTCTATCCTGCTGTCAGGGCAATATATTTAGCTAAAGAATTGTTAAGAATGAGCAAATTATAATTTCCATATGTGTTAAAGTTTCAACACTACACTTCTCTGTCTATAGCAACCCTCACATATCTTTTGTAGTTATTTGTATTTGAATAGACATATCACAAAAATCACTGGTTCCCATACGATCACCAAAATTAAGCAAGATTGTGTCTGGTCAGTACCTAGCTGAGTGACTGCTTGGGAATACCAGGTGCTGTAAGCTTGGATGTGTGGGTGATATATGGCTTGGAATTGTTAGCTCAAGGGCTAAGTTCCAATTTCCATAGGATTCATTGTATTCACTTATGTGAAAATACCCTTGGGAAAGGTATGAATCCACCTCTTCTCCTCCAGCTATGGGTTAATTATTAAGGCTTGTATCAATAAATCATTACTAGCTCAAAAAAATAAAAATAAAAAGTTCTTACAATCTAAAAATATTTCCTGGCTTTAAATAACCTGCAAAGGGTTGATAAACCGTAGAAAATAAATGAATCAATCAATGAAATATTGATTAGCTACACAGGCATTTCTTTTAGAATTATTTACATTCTTTGGAATATAAATGCATTGAAACTACCTTGTCCACAAAGTGAGGGATGAGTCTATATATTGATTGTAATATAGAATGAGTCCCCCACAATGTATCCACATTATAATTTCTTGTTTATCAAATTCCAATTAAGTATGAATCCACATCGTCTCCCCCAGTTATAGATTAATTAGTAAGACTTCTATCAATAAACCATTATTACCTCCCAAAAACAAAAATTTTTACAATATAAAAATATTTTCTGGCTTTAAATAATCTGCAATGGGTTGATAAGCCATAAAAAATGAATAAATCAATTGTACTTGAAAGAATAGCTATTCAGCTCTAGTTAAAGAAGATATCACATGTCTACAGAGGAAAGTATAATGTGTTGTCATGTAAAGATGTGCAGAGTGAGTGCTATGAGAGAGTTAGAGCCCCTTCTCGTTGGAGGGAAGAGCTGGTCTATTAATCTGACATGACAGTAGCAGCAGAAGTTGTCTCAAGTGTCATCTACCTAATTCCCAGACTATGTCAAGTGAATACCTAAATAAGCAACAAAATATATTATAAACAGGATTCATGTTTTTATTTCTCACTGTGCTGTTAATTTCCCCTTTCATTTTGTTGTAATTAAATCTATAAGTCTACCATTTGTTCATGCTTAGAATATTGCTGCCACATATGGTTCGGTGCCCATGCTATTTACCTTGAGCTCCTTGATAAAATTCAAAAAAGTATCAGTAATATTATTGGTCCTGATCTGGCAGCTCGGCTTCTGTCACTTTCCCACTGCCGTAAGGTTGCCTCTTCGTGTCTTTTTTCTATAAATACTTTTCATGGTAATTGTTTCAATGAGCTCGTCGCTATGGTGCCTAAACATTTTGAATTTAAGTACAACACCCGACTGGTGTCGAGACCTCATCAATTTACAATTGAGCTGACTAGGTGTAGCTGTGAGTTCTGTGCTAACAGTTTCTTTTCTCACACATGTCGTTTGTAGAACTGCCTTCCAGATCCATGCTTTCCAGCCAACTTTAATCTGCAAAAATTTAAATGCAATGTCAATTGCTATCTACTGTCCTCCTGAATACTCTTTTTCTCTTCTTGTTCATTATTAATGCTTCTGTTCCTAATTCTTCCACACTCTTGTGTCTTAATGGCTTTACTGCATAGAATGATACTGATTATAAAAAAGAAAAAAAATGGGCGCCATGCCTTTCCTAGTTTTTGTGCACACCAATGCAAACTGGAATCAAAACACAGGATTTGTCCAGTTGCCAAAAGACTTGAGAGAGAGTCCCAGTGTATTTTTGCAGCAGTAGGTCCTAAAAGTGTTTTGAGAAGTATTTGTAAAGATTAAAAAAAGCATATTTTGAATTCAAGGATAACACTTTTGAAGACTCTAGAATTTAAAAACTGACAAATTGGGAGAACTTTGAAAAACAAAGAAACAAAAAATGTGAACTTATAAAAAAAATTAGAAGTGAATCAGTTGACTCATTTAAGAATGCATTGGAGCTAAAAAGATGATTGTTTTTGGTGGAGGCAAGGAAGTCAGTCAATACCTGTTCTCAGGTTGTAAATACAATGCAGTGAATAATTTTGGAGCTGGGAGGGAAAGTTCTTCATGTGGACATATTATTCACCAGACCTGTTTTGTTGGCTTATCGGTGACATCAAATTTAAGATACAAAAAAAAAAAAAAATTCCTCAAAGCATTTTCCATATGAAACTCATTGATTTACAATGGGAATTTCACAAATTACCAAAAATGCATGGTAGAATAATGGATTGCTGTTCGGAATGAAGAATTTGAGAGCAGAGTACAAATTCCAGTCAAGTTCATTACATTCACTTACGCACTAATACTCTTGGGAAAGGTATTAATCTACTTCTTCTCCTCTCCAGTTATAGCTAAATAGTAGGATAGACTGGGTTCTATAGCCTTGGGTGAAAACTTTGAATTCAAAACTATATGTAGCACTGGTGAAGTACGTACTATCCATTGATCTTGACTTCAGTCGACTGTAGGAGGTCATATAAAGCCAGAGAAAATAATCTGAAAACTGAATAATAATGCCATGAATTTATATTAACCTAATATGATGAGATACACAGCTTAGTTGAAAGGTAGTGAAAAAGCATAGAAAACCAGGGACACTATTTTGATGACTGAATAGTGAGGCTATGAATTTATATGAAAAAAAAATGTCAAAACCTATTGGAACTTTCACTTGAATCTTTATTGCAAAAAAAGAATCTGTGTTGAATATGAATTTAATTCTATTTCTTTTATTGTTACTTATTACTGTTTGTTAATTTTTGTGTAATTAAATAGTAATTTGTTAATTTTTGTGTAACTAGGAATGTCGTGGGGATTTAAGAGAACAAGTGAATATTGATGACAATCGAGTGATGATTATGTCCATGTTGCCTTTGAACGAGATTCTGGTTGACTTTTTTGACACTCTCAAGTCTATGACATCAGGATATGCCAGGTGTGTATGAATGTCTTTTAACATCTGTACATTATACATATACAGTATAACCCGGATATAAGAGAGATTTTCTCTGGTCCCAAATTAGAGCCTGTGTTAATGTATATAAAATAGACCAAACCCGGATATAAGAGAGATTTTCTCTGGTCCCAAATTAGAGCCTGTGTTAATGTATATAAAATAGACCAAACCCGGATATAAGAGAGATTTTTCTCTGGTCCCAAATTAGAGCCTGTGTTAATGTATATAAAATAGACCAAACCCGGATATAAGAGAGATTTTCTGGTCCCAAATTAGAGCCTGTGTTAATGTATATAAAATAGACCAAACCCGGATATAAGAGAGATTTTCTCTGGTCCCAAATTAGAGCCTGTGTTAATGTATAAAATAGACCAAACCCGGATATAAGAGATTTTTTTCTGTCCCAAATTAGAGCCTGTGTTAATGTATATAAAATAGACCAAACCCGGATATAGAGAGATTTTCTCTGGTCCCAAATTAGAGCCTGTGTTAATGTATATAAAATAGACCAAAAATAGAGAGATTTTCTCTGGTCCCAAATTAAACCTGTGTTAATGTATATAAAATAGACCAAACCCGGATATAAGAGATTTCTCTGGTCCCAAATTAGAGCCTGTGTTAATGTATATAAAATAGACCAAACCCGGATATGAAATAGAAAGAGATTTTCTCTGGTCCCAAATTAGAGCCTGTGTTAATGTATATGAAATAGACCAAACCCGGATATAAGAGAGATTTTCTCTGGTCCCAAATTAGAGCCTGTGTTAATGTATATGAAATAGACCAAACCCGGATATAAGAGAGATTTCCCAAAATTAGAGCCTGGTCCCAAAATTAGAGCCTGTGTTAATGTATATAAAATAGACCAAACCCGGATATAAGAGAGATTTTCTCTGGTCCCAAATTAGAGCCTGTGTTAATGTATATATGAAATAGACCAAACCCGGATATAAGAGAGATTTTCTCTGGTCCCAAATTAGAGCCTGTGTTAATGTATATGAAATAGACCAAACCCGGATATAAGAGATTTTCTCTGGTCCCAAATTAGAGCCTGTGTTAATGTATATAAAATAGACCAAACCCGGATATAAGAGATTTTCTCTGGTCCCAAATTAGAGCCTGTGTTAATGTATATAAAATAGACCAAACCCGGATATAAGAGAGATTTTCTGGTCCCAAATTAGAGCCTGTGTTAATGTATATAAAATAGACCAAACCCGGATATAAGAGAGATTTTCTCTGGTCCCAAATTAGAGCCTGTGTTAATGTATATAAAATAGACCAAACCCGGATATAAGAGAGATTTTTCTGGTCCCAAATTAGAGCCTGTGTTAATGTATATAAAATAGACCCCAGAATCTGGTCCCAAATTAGAGCCTGTGTTAATGTATATAAAATAGACCAAACCCGGATATAAGAGAGATTCTCTGGTCCCAAATTAGAGCCTGTGTTAATGTATATAAAATAGACCAAACCCGGATATAAGAGAGATTTTTCTGGTCCCAAATTAGAGCCTGTGTTAATGTATATAAAATAGACCAAACCCGGATAATAAGAGAGATTTTCTCTGGTCCCAAATTAGAGCCTGTGTTAATGTATATAAAATAGACCAAACCCGGATATAAGAGAGATTTTTCTGGTCCCAAATTAGAGCCTGTGTTAATGTATATAAAATAGACCAAACCCGGATATAAGAGAGATTTTCTCTGGTCCCAAATTAGAGAGCCTGTGTTAATTTTTCTGGTCCCAAATTTAGAGCCCAGGTATATAAAATAGACCAAACCCGGAATTTTCTCTGGTCCCAAATTAGAGCCTGTGTTAATGTATATAAAAAGACCAAACCCGGATATAAGAGAGATTTTTTTCTAGAGCCTGTGTTAATGTATATGGTCCAAACCCGGATATTAAGAGAGATTTTCCTGTCCCAAATTAGAGCCTGTGTTAATGTATATAAAATAGACCAAACCCGGATATAAGAGAGATTTTCTCTGGTCCCAAATTAGACTGTGTGTTAATGGAAATAGACCAAACCCGGATATAAGAGATTTTCTCTGGTCCCAAATTAGAGCCTGTGTTAATGTATATAAAATAGACCAAACCCCTGTCCCAAATTAGATGTTAATGTATAAAATAGACCAAACCCGGATATAAGAGAGATTTTCTCTGGTCCCAAATTAGAGCCTGTGTTAATGTATACAAAATAGACCAAACCCGGATATAAGAGATTTTCTCTGGTCCCAAATTAGAGCCTGTGTTAATGTATAGCCTGTGTTAATGTATATAAAATAGACCAAACCCGGATATAAGAGAGATTTTCTCTGGTCCCAAATTAGAGCCTGTGTTAATGTATATAAAATAGACCAAACCCGGATATAAGAGAGATTTCTCTGGTCCCAAATTAGAGCCTGTGTTAATGTATATAAAATAGACCAAACCCGGATATACCAAAGAGAGATTTTCTGGTCCCAAATTAGAGCCTGTGTTAATGTATATAAAATAGACCAAACCCGGATATAAGAGAGATTTTCTCTGGTCCCAAATTAGAGCCTGTGTTAATGTATATAAAATAGACCAAACCCGGATATAAGAGAGATTTTCTCTGGTCCCCCTGTGTTAATGTATATAAAATAGACCAAACCCGGATATAAGAGAGATTTTCTGGTCCCAAATTAGAGCCTGTGTTAATGTATATGAAATAGACCAAACCCGGATATAAGAGAGATTTTCTCTGGTCCCAAATTAGAGCCTGTGTTAATGTATATAAAATAGACCAAACCCGGATATAAGAGAGATTTTCTCTGGTCCCAAATTCCTGTGTTAATGTATATAAAATAGACCAAACCCGGATATAAGAGAGATTTTTCTGGTCCCAAATTAGAGCTGTGTTAATGTATATAAAATAGACCAAACCCGGATATAAGAGAGATTTTCTCTGGTCCCAAATTAGAGCCTGTGTTAATGTATAGGAAATAGACCAAACCCGGATATAAGAGAGATTTTTCTGGTCCCAAATTAGAGCCTGTGTTAATGTATATGAAATAGACCAAACCCGGATATAAGAGAGATTTTCTGGTCCCAAATTAGAGCCTGTGTTAATGTATATAAAATAGACCAAACCCGGATATAAGAGAGATCTGGTCCCAAATTAGAGCCTGTGTTAATATATAAAATAGACCAAACCGGATATAAGAGAGATTTTCTCTGGTCCCAAATTAGAGCCTGTGTAATGTATATAAAATAGACCAAACCCGGATATAAGAGAGATTTTCTCTGGTCCCAAATTAGAGCCTGTGTTAATGTATATAAAATAGACCAAACCCGGATATAAGAGAGATTTTCTCTGGTCCCAAATTAGAGCCTGTGTTAATGTATATAAAATAGACCAAACCCGGATATAAGAGAGATTTTCTCTGGTCCCAAATTAGAGCCTGTTTAATGTATATAAAATAGACCAAACCCGGATATTCGTTAATGTATAAAATAAAAGAGACCAAACCCGGATATCAGAGATTTTTTTCCCAAATTAGAGCCTGTGTTAATGTATATTAGATAAACCCGGATATAAGAGACTTCTTCCAGTCCCGACAACTCTCTTATATCCGGGTTAACTGTATATATATATATATATATGTAATGTGTCTGTATGTAAAAATTTTATATTTGTAAAGGTTTTTGAAAAGACAAAAGAAAAACTATTTTTAGTCAACACGTTTCGTTTTCTGAGAGACATTATCAAGTTTATCGCATTTGCATTGATAAAGCCCCTCAAAGAACGAAACACATCAGCTGAGATAAGTTTTATTTTCTTTTTTCATATGTATAAATTTCAGATCTTCAATGAATTAAATTAAATTTTTTATTTATAAATTTACTAAATTATTAAAATTTGTAAATTTATAAATAAAAAATGGTTTTCATATTTATTTCCTTATAAATTTGTAATGATAAATACTGCATTGCATTTAGTTCTAATTGTATTAGTTTTTAGAATGTTGTCAAAATGATTCTTGTAAATAAACAATGTAATAGTGTTTAATATTTTTGTTGTAAATTCTCAAGAACTAAATGGGTTGGATAAAAATGAACGGCTTTGATATAAAGGGAGATAATCACATTTGCAAAACTGATCTGGCAATGGTTGCTGTTTACTAAACTTCACTTGACACAATGCCACAAGTATGAAACAAGCTATAAGGAACTCACTACTCAGTGATGATGATTAAACAGACTAGCTTGTTAACCATTACCTGATGTGTAGCACCATTGATATGATATGATAAGGTTAATTAAAGACAAATTACATATATATATATATATAGCCATACTTTTTTGTTGAGGCTGGACCAGGATTAATCATGATTTGAGTCAAGATTTTTACAAAGCCAGATGCTCTTCC
Source organism: Acanthosepion pharaonis (assembly GCA_903632075.3). Lineage (NCBI taxonomy): Eukaryota > Metazoa > Mollusca > Cephalopoda > Sepiida > Sepiidae > Acanthosepion > Acanthosepion pharaonis. Next base: position 3,540,022 of record CAHIKZ030001147.1, read on the forward strand.
TGATGACCAACTCAAGTTTGTTGCCAGAGAACACATTTTCTACAAAATTTCTCATTCAGGCCAGTAAACGTAATTAATACTGTTTAATTAAAAAATGCAGCATTTACACAGATAAGTGTATCCATAAAAACATATAAACAGAATATATATATGTATATGTTTACAGCAAAAAAACAAAAAATACATATGCTCTGTTATAATAAATACATTGAGCTCTCTTTGGATCAGTTTTAATAATATTACTAGGATCCACCTGAATTATATACCAATGGATCAATTATCTGTACTATATATATATATATATATATATATATATATATATATATAAAAAAACAGGACTGAAGTCAAAAATTTATGCCCAATACAAAGTACAAGTTTCCCCTTTGAAATTATTTCTCTCAAGTCTAACGTGACTTTCCCATCTTATAATGCCCTGCTTCCATGCGCTCCTGGGAGGATTCTCTCAGGATTTTCCACATCCAGAAAACAAGTCCCCTTGATGAATATTGCCATGCTGGAGTAACCACCCTACTCACCTGACCTGGCTTTGTTATTTTTCCTTTTCCGCAAACTGAAGGGGATCATCAAAGGGACCTGTGCCTTTTGACATTTTGTTTTTTGTCCCCCTAACCAGCAGAAAAGCTAGTGGGGGAACTGGTTTAGACACCAATCAGCTGTGCATAAGGCAGGTTGTACTGGGTTACATGATACCACTAGCAGGTCTAAGCCTGACCTGACCTGACCATAAATTAGAAAAATAAATAAGACTGGTTAATAAACTTAGCTGTGCAGTGAAAAATCTTCTTTGCATTTCTTTATAAAAACAAATATTCAAATTGCTCTTCTCCAAATATTGTTCCGTCCTGGGTATGACAATAAACTACATCCGGCAGCAAGGCCTCTGATCAGGAGGCTTTGAGGAGTGTGGAGCCACTTCTTAATTGCTGGTGTTCCCAGGTCCAACCTGTTAGGGTCCCAGCTATGGGCAAATAATTAACCCTGAAACTGGGGTAAAAACACTATGAAAGTGTAAAAATAGATTTTGATACCAGAAATATTTTTTAAAATTATTACCAGCAATAAATTTTTGAAGAAAAAAAAACTGTTAGCAGCAATACATTTTTGAAAAAAAAATATTACCAACAATGTTTTTAAAAAATAAATATTACTAGCAATACATTTTTGAAAAAAAAATATATTACCAGCTATACATTTTTGAGGAAAAAATATTACTAGCAATACTTTTTGGGGAAAAATTATGAACAGCAATACATTTTTGAAGGAAAAATATTACCAGAAATAGATTTTTGACAAAACAAAATATTACCAGTAATAAAAATTTTGTCGGCATTAAATAACCCATTGAGGTTGATATGCCATAAAACAAACCAAACCAATCCAAATATTGATGGTTGAATTCAAATTGAACTTTTTGGTTTCTATTCTAGTTTTGATTATGAAGATCAAGGATACCAACAGTCAAATCTTGTTAAGGTAAGATTTTAAAATATGATTATTTGATTTAATAAGCTTTTAAAATGTGATTATTTGATTTAATAAGCTTTTAGAATGTGATTATTTGATTTAATAAGCTTTTAGAATGTGATTATTAACTGATGTACTTTTCTTAGCATCTGTAAATAATCGAATAAAAGCTAAAATGAGTTGATATCAACCTAGGTTTAAAATTTTTTTTTTTTTTCTAATATATCCACTTGTTCTGTGTATGGTTGCCAGATTGGATTACTTTTTGGATTATTCAGTCTTGAAAGTCATTCTTTGTGATTTTTGTGGCAACTTTTAAAATAAAGATGATTAATTTAAAAGGATATTTTACAATATGAATAACTGGTGAGAATTGATGTAGTTTTCTTGGTATCCATAAATATATACCTAATTATGAATAGATATTTATCTGCTTTTCACTTTTGTGTATGTGTGAGTTTTGGGTGGAGGAAGAGAGAAGTGTGTGTGTGCATGTGAGAGAGAACTGGGGAAAAGCATGTGTGTGAGAGTTGGGAGAGAGAGAGTGTGTGTGTGTGAGAGTTGGGAGAGAGAGAGTGTGTGTGTGAGAGTTGGGAGAGAGAGTGTGTGTGTGAGAGTTGGGAGAGAGAGTGTGTGAAGGTGAGAGAGGGAGTGTGGGTGTGTGAGAGTTTGGGGAGAGTGTGTATATAATCAGATCACCCTACAAGTGCTACTGGCAGCATACAACTTTGTACTACCTACCGCATGGTTGGGTCATCAACAACCAAATGTCAAGAAGTTGGCAGATATTGTAACTCATCATTTTTCTTTTCACCCCCAAGCAAGGCAATAAAGCCACTAAAATGCAAAGGGTTACTGAGAATGAAAAACATTAAATAGAGTAGAGGATACTGAGAAAACATGACTGAGGAGACAGGACAATAAAAAGAACAGGATTCAAGATTACAGATGACAACAATTAGCATTGCCTTTAAAAATTTTGTAGATTGTAGTTGAAATGAAAGCAAGAAGCTGGAAAAGAGTTCCACATGCAAGAAGTGCGAGAGAAGAAACTATTAGAATAGAACTTACAGTTAAATTTAGCAATTATAATATAATACATAACAGGAGTAGATAGATTCACCTATCGTTCAGTTCACACTCCTCCCTGGACTTGAACAGGAGTAAAGGTTTATCCTTTGTTTCCTGTTTAAGATTGGTTTTCCATTTCCTTTTAAAGTCTTCTTATTCTCTTTCACTTCCAGTAGCCACTTGCATCTTAGTGGCATTATTGTCTTGCTTGGGAGGAATCAAAAAATCTATATATAAAATTCTGTGACTTTTGTTAGTCCGTCTGTCCATCACACCCTCTAAAATACCCATTGACACCAGATTTTGGAGTGAAGTACAAACAGGTAAGGGGTTACAAAGTACAGTTGGTTTTACTTCTTTTCTTATGTGCCATGTCCTTTCAGGACATAGGCAATCATGACTCTCCACTTCTCCCTATCCATTGTAGGTCTCAGTAAGTTTTGTGCCTCTACCAACTTCCCCAGACCACTTGCTTAAACCCACCAGGTATATCATGCATTGCTTTCCTTTGTCTCTTTTTCCCTCTATTCGACCTGTGAGTATCCGATTCTCCAGGCCCTCCTTTCTTATTATGTGTCCCAGAAATATCATCTGCCCCCTTCCTTATGTTAAGTATAAGCTTCCTCCTTGTTTGCATCGTCTCCAAGACCTCATCATTGCTCTTATGCTCATGATGCCTAACAGAACACAATATGAGACTTAGTGGCGTGAAGGGGGTTAAGTCTGTGGTTTTACTAGGGTACGTAAAAGCCACAAAGTAGGGTTTTTGGCAAAGTATTTTTCCAAACAAATCAGCTTATTCAAATTTCAACACTTGGCTTCTGAAATTGAACAAAATGTAAAGTTTGTAAATCTCAGCACAAAATGTTAGTGATAACTTCAACAATACTTAATACTCTGAGGATTTCAACACGTGTCAGTGTATTACAAAAAATTTCGATAAAAAAATGCTGAGATCTAGCTGCCAATCTAGTACTATGCTTAAATTCATGAAGCTGAGGTATCAAAGTTCATCAGAACAATGGCCATGAAAATATTTGTAGAATACAGGGAAGCTACATTATGATGGTGTGAAAGTGATTGATTTCTTTATAACTTAGCATATGTAGTTCAATTTGTAAAATGATATGTATCATATTTTATTTTATTTTTTTGACAGATTGTTTTCAATTTGAATAGCCAACCTGTTGATGAACTCACGGTCATCTGTCATGTATCAAAGGCAAGACAAATGGCTAAGAAAATGTGCAACAAGTTGAAAGAGACAATTCCACGTCAGTTGTATCGAATCAGCATCCAGGCATCGGTTGGAAGCAAAATATTGGCCCGTGAGGATATCGGTGCTTACCGGAAAGATGTCCTTGCTAAATGTGTCAGTGTCTTCTAATTTCTTTCTTTATAGAAATAGGATAATTTTAATATAATTACCTTTAAAATCATTTTTATTTTAAAAGAAAGAAAAAAGACCCATTGCCCAGTGGATAAAGACTTTGGTTAGATCCAGTGACTAGACCCAAAGAGTTGTGAGTTCAATACCAGGCTACAGCAGTAGTGAATTAAAACTTGGAGAGTTGAGTTAAAGGGAAATAACTGAGACATCCGGAAAATGTGGTTCTAGAACCATTTACCCGAGCTGACAAAATAAAGGGTTTGGTTCAAAATTCCAATCACCTGAAGAACGTTGTGAATATGGCAAGGAAGATGAGGATGACCGTCTGAATAATGTAAATAATGTTTAAAAAAAAAAAGGCATTAAAAAAAAGCTTTTCTTTATAAATGATTCATTTTACTTATGTTATCAATAGTTAACCTCAGTTGAACTTGATTTGTACTTGGGCTTCACTTCATTGTTTCTTATTTTCATCAAATACCTTCCCTGATGTCATCAGTTCCTGATTAGGTTTTTTTTATGCAGGACACAACTATTTACTCCTGTCTTAGCAGCAAGTTCAACTGATCCAACAAGGTAAAACTGGCAGCTGCTTTTGAAAAGGAAATCCAATCAGTGGTTAACTGGGAGGACAGAATGGTTTGTAAGTTTTAATGCCTCCAAAACATTTAATCACTATAGAGAACCATTTCTGCCTGCCTCCAGGAAAGCACATCTTTGTGCCTTTTTGGGGGCTCACTCAAATTGTTGGAGGAAGGACCTGAGAGGGAAGAAGAAACAGATTTTGATTCTTTTTCTATATGGTCTTTTCAGTGGGTTTTTGGATAGCTTGGCAGCAACTATCTCCCTCTCCAAGCTCTGTAATGAACTTGACTGGAAATCGAACTTGGCTGTCTGATTCCTCAATCTGAACTGTTAGCCATTATTTCACCATACCTGCATTTCATATTATATGCATAGGTCAGTGTTTCTCAACCTTTTCAAGCAATGGCATATCGAGGAGCAAATGAAAACATCACGGCACATTTACCAAAATTTTTAAATGTTGTGAAATAAAACCATAGATTTAAAAATAATACACAAATATGAACATATTTCAATGTTTCTGCCCAGCTATTTGTGCAGCTTATTTGGTGTGAAACATATGCCTGGTGTTTTTTTAAATTTTTTTTTTTATTCATGATTTCAATATTTTGCAGCATGACAGTTGAGAATCACTGACCTAGGTAAATAACTCTGTTCCTTACTTGACAATGCACTTAATTTAATGGTGATTATTAATCACATACGTCAACCATTCTAATAAAGATAATAAATGCAATATATTATTGCTATTATATTTTATAAATCTTTGTTTCTGTTAAACAATGCTGAGCCTGGTCAGTACCTAAATGGGTGACTGTATGGGAATACCAGGTGCTGTAAGTTTGGTTGTGCTGTTGGCATAATGGGCTTATGGCCACATCATGTTGAAACACCAGTTTCTGTATGGTCACCAGAGTTAAGCAATGTCTAGTCTGGTCAGTACTTAAGATGGGTGACCACTTAGGAATGCCAGGTTCTCTAAGCTTGGATGTAATAGTGTAATGGCTAATGGCTCAGAATTGTTAATCCGAAAGTCAAATTCAAATTCCTGTTGGGGTTGTTGTATTCATTTATGTGAAAATACCCTTGAGAAAAAAGGTATGAATCCACATATCTTCCCACCTATGGGTTAATTAGTAAAACACTAAATCATTATTATCTCAAAATAAAAAGTTCTTACAATCTAAAAATATTTTCTGGGTTTAGATAACCTGCAAAATGTTGATAAGTTGTAAGAAACGAATTGATCAGTCAACTAGTAAAAAATGAATTTAAAAATTACCCCAAATATCATGAAATGAAAAAAATAGGAGACCATAGCATTTCAGACTTAATATATAATTTTTTTTCCTTTTTGTTTACACAGTATGGTGGTGATATTACTCGCAAGATGAAGCTGTTACGACAACAGGCAGAAGGAAAGAAGAAAATGCGCAAAATTGGTAACATCGATGTTCCCAAAGATGCCTTCATCAAGGTTTTGCAAAAGTAACACTTGGCACATATAGGAAAGACTACATTTTTCAGAGGCATTTTTATTAAACTTGACCTCCATCTTTTAAAGAACTTGGCTCACGCTTGGGCATGTAATTATAAAAAAAAAATGAAGATATAAAGAGAATGATTGCAAACAATGGCAACAATAAGAAAAAAAATATATAAATATATACACAGTAAACATTTTATAGAAGTATAATTGCTTTTGTTGTTATTTCAATGTGCATTTGCATCATCATCAGAGTATGGTTTTGTTGTGGATGCCCGTTTGTTAGTGCAATTGAACAATATAAATACATGTATGTTTAGGGTGTGCATGTGTAGTAATAATAATAATGTATTTCCATTGTCCTATGTATTTCAAAGCTGACTTGACATTTGGCATCAGTGAGGGCTAAGACTTACTGTATGCATTTGAAGATGTGGGTTGATACAGGAAGTCCTAGCCCTCACTGATGGCAGATGTTGAGTTGGTTTTGAGATACATGGGACAACGAAAATACATTATTATTATACAAGCCTGTAACCTTCATTCTCCCCCTTCTACAGGGAGGGTGGATTTACATATTCAACTGTGATATCCAACTCCCCTGGAGAACACTTCATTCTCATCACATCTCTCTTGTAGAACCTGAATTTTGTCGTTAGAGTATTGCAGTAGTCTGCCCTTCCTTTGTGGAAGGAGCATGGAGCCCATGTTAATGGGAGACTCAAATTTGTCAGCTACTTCATTGTAACCTTGAAATTTGGTGTTAAAAATACAATCATATGTAGTAACTCTCAAAATTTTTGACATTTGGATTCATATAGGATCAAGTCTGACGGCATCATGATGCATAGATGATAATTCCTTTATTGTCTTAACTATGCCAATGTCTAATAGCGGTTCCAGTACACTATGTTACAGTATGTCATCAGCTGAAGCTGGGACAGGTGTTTTCTTTTGCATACAAATTATGGTTTGCTGGTATTGTTAATTTTAATGTATTCAAATAGAAAAAGGCATTGGAAGACTACAAGTGCCAATATTGAAATAGAAAATTATTTTCAGTATTGTATTATTATTAAGAAACAACACTCTTGATTAGACTGGATTGTAATCCTTTTTTATTCAAACCAGGATGAGTTAAGACAAAACATGAAAAGAGAACAGGAAGAACAAAAAGGAAAAAAAAAAATAGTTCAAAACAAAGAGTGTAAACTATATACAGGGTGGTCCGAAAGTCTTGTCCGCTCCCCAACGTGCATGTGCACACACACACACAAGATTGTAATGAGAACAATAGAAGAACAAGTAATACAAAGCACATGCACTGGATTCAACTTATTTGCTTTCATTGATGTTGTCACACATCGAGAAGGTCTGCATGAATACCACCATTTTCATGGTACAAAAGGTGAGGTGCCATGTTGTGTGATATTTTACAAAGTTGTGTTTTATTTATTGTTGCAAAGGCTCTCCAGATAGCGTCCTTCAACTGATGGTTTGGTTTATTTTGTTTTATGGCATATCAACCTCAATGGATTATTTAATGCCGACATTTTTTATTGCTGGTAATATTTTGTTTTTTCAAAAATGTGTCTCTGCTAATATTTTTCCTTCAAAATTGTATTGCTGGTAATAAATTTTTTCAAAAAAAGTATTGCTGCTAATAGTTAACTATTTGCCTATAGCTGGGACCCTAGTAGGTGCTACCACCCTGGGAACACCAGCAATTAAGAGGTGGTTCCACACTCCTCAAAACCTCCTGATCAGAGGCCTTGCTGCTGGATGTAGTTTATCGTCTTACCCAGGACACGGATGTCTTAACCAGGACGACCTTCAACTGATGGGTATTCTGGTATTGTTTATGTGAAACTCTTTCCTTGGTAATACTCCACAGAGCGTTGAAATAGAAAATTATATTATGTCGTGGGGGTGGCAATACATTCAGACTACCCTGTACTTCTGGCAACCACTTTAAGAAAAAAAAAATTTAGGATAAGAGAAAAAATAAACAAAAAATGCACCTGTCTTTTTCTAATAAATGTTCTTTTTTATAGCATTTTGTAGTGAGTCCTGATAAAAATAAAATATATAAACAAAAATAAATTCCAATTAAAATAAAGCATTTGCGCTTTCCTTTAAAACCCTTAACTCTTTCTCTCTAAACTTCTCTTTCTATTCTTCTTTCAACTAATGAGAAAGCAACCCTCAAATAAAAAGAGGAAGATAAAGATTGAACCTAGATGAAAAAAACTGGAAGTTTGCAGGATCAGATTTGTGACTGAAAAATGCCAAAAATCAGGGAGGGTTCACACATGATATAAAAATAAATGCTAGAAAACATAATTTTGGCCAATCAAAAAAAAATTTGACACAAAAAGACTTTGATGTTAGCCAAAACCAACATTCACGCCAGAGTTTTATTGAATTTTAGTTAATTTAGCCTTAGCCTGACGTTTTTATCAAAATAACTCCAACACAAAAATAAAAAAAGCAAAAAAACTACTAAAAAAATACTTGAGTATAACTCACATTAAAATAAATACATAAAATAAAATATTTAGTGAGATAGGAATTAAAAAAAAGTAAAAATTATTTTAAATTTAAAAATTTTGAAGGGAGGTTTTGCAAAGTCTGTCAAGATGTAAACACGATGGAGCACACAAATGAAAATGAAAGAATTTCAGATGATCAGATTTTTCAGAGAGGACAACTAAAACGTGACGGACATCCATACTTATGAAAATGGGAATATTTCTGTACTAAAAATAATTACAAATTATTTTTAAAATATTGGAGTAATTGACTTTTATTAAGCTTTTTCATTTTTTTTATTCGTAAATATAGTTTTACTTTTTACTTAATAACAACATCATCTAACCAGATTGAAGTAATGCAAAATTTTAAACAATTTAAATTATTATAATTAAAATTTAATAAAATAAAAACAATTCTTGTAAATAATTCATTATTTATTGAAAAAATTTTTTTCTTAAGACAATAGTGTTCTTAATAAATCTTACTTATAAAAGCAATTAATAGCTTTTCTAATTAAATAATGTCATAGTTTTACTGCATTTTTTATTTTATGATTCAGAGCCAATTTTCATTAACTGGTGGGGGGAGTCTTTTTTTTTTTTAAACTAATAAGGAAATATTGAGATTGTAATTTATTTTCTCAAAATTTCAGGATATTAAGGGGGTGAGGGTGTGGGTAACATAAGGAAAAAAAACTTTTTACCAAGATTTTCTAAAGAAAATTCAAAAATAATTTAATTCATTTGTGAATAAGTCCTGAAGGTTTCATTAAAATCTGACAATTATTCAATTTTTGCAAGAATTTCCAAAACAATGTGTTTTTCACCTATTTAAAAAAAAAAGGCGCAAAAACACTAATCGTAAATATATTGACTGCTGATGTAAAAAAAAAACAAAAAAAAAAAATTTTTAACCAAAATTTTGAATGTGCTATTTAGGATTAATAATTTAATAAAATAAAAAATACTTAAAATAACAAACATTTTGACAATAAAACTTTGTTTTTAAGTTTGGGGCCTTTTTTTCATTATGCTATGCTGTTAGTTTTCAGCAAGCAAGTGGAAGTATTTTTGGGAGTTACTTTCAACCTTCATGATTGTAAATTGTCTGATAAGTAGCATATACATATAGTGTAATAGTAATTTCTGGTCGATTCTGTTAACTTTGCACTATGGACCTTGGAAAAGGCAAAAATCTTCCAATTGAGGATTAAATAACTGGATCAATTGGGTTCTCTTGCCTTAGAGTGGCAGCCAGTCAAGGAAACAATCAACTCTGAATTCAAAACCAGTCTAAATAGGAATGGGCTCTGCTATATTCTTATTCTGTTATAGCTGCAGTACATGTGGTGCCTTTATGACTCTAATGGGTTATGGTAACCTGATAAGGTTTGGTATTAGCTAATAAGTTTCTAATATTTTTATTTTTGCACTTATTACATCATTGTCAAGGATGATGTAAATATCTTTATGCTTATTTCCATCAATTAATTGAATCAATGGATGTGCGGTGTATTGTAAGGGATAACATATTGAAATGGGAAATCAGACAGCTGAGATCAGATTCTAGTTGGGTTTACTACATTCAGTTATGTGTAAGTACCTTGGGAAAGGTATAAATTCATCTATTCCCCCCAGCTATGGGTTGAACACAGAGCAGACTGGGCCCTATAGCCTGAGAGAAATGGTAGCCAATTGGGAAGTCTTCCTAGTCAGTTATAAATTAACGAGACATAACTGCCCAACGTATGACACTTGACTTTTGAATTAATCAATAATTTCTCATTTATATTTAATAGAAACTCCAAGAATGAACACTTGGTTCCCTTGTTGTCAGTAAATTTTTCATCAGAAAACACGGTTTAAATATATCAGATATCTTGGCCTTGATGAGACACCCAATTTAGGGAATTAGTTTAAAAGTTCTATGTGGAACAATCTTAACCCAAAAAGCCATTCTCCAATAAGCAAGTTAAGAGCTCATTACAGTAGCTTTCTAATGTAGTATGTGGCTCATCCCAGATGGTACCAGAATAAACTTAACATTTAATGTAACACCTGATCAACCAAGAAACCAGGTGCAGGGTTTGCGTGAGAGATGACCTACTAGCCAAGTTTGCAGATCTGCGCTTCACTCAAGATTAGTTACTATCCTGACATGTGAACACGTGAACAACACAGCAGTGACTGGGATGTGCATATGTAGCAAAGAACCAGATGACAGATATCTAAACATCCACCATGGAGAGGACAATTTCATGCATTCACATGTAGAGTCTACATTCAGAGAAAGCCACAAAGCTGCATAAACTCTGGCTGAAGGTGATTGATAAAGTACAGAGTGAATTAAACAGAGATGATTCATTAAAGTGTTTTCATTTGTAAAAATGCTGATAATGTTGTGCTAACATCAATATGGTGGATGTTATGAAAAGTAAACGTGGTGATAATGTGGCGCTAATATGATGAGACAACATGGTGGATGGTATAAAAAGTAAATTTGGTGATAACATTGCGCTAGCATCTTGAGGCAAGATAGAGAATGGTATAAAAAATAAATATGGTGAAAACATGCTAGCATGATGAGGTAACATGGAGGATAGTATAAAAAGTAAACATGGTGATAAAATTGCGCTAGCATCATGAAGCAACATGGAGGATGGTATGAAAAGTAAACATGGTGAAAACGTGCTAGCATCAGGTGGCAACATGGAGGAGGGTATAAAAAGTAAATGTGGTGATAGCTTTGCACTAATATCAGAGGTAATATGGTGGATGGTATGAAAGGTAAATATGGTTATAACAGTGGAAAAATCTATGACAAAATGGAAAAGGTTTTCTTGAAACACATTTCGTTCTTTAGGACTCCATTGGACATAAAGCACACAAGAAAACTTTTTCCACTTTGTCATATATTTTTACCAATATTATTCTTGATGTATAAAAATATATATATATATATATATATATATATATATATATATATATGGGGTAATTGTATGACAAAGTGGAAAATGTTTACTTGTGATGCATTTTGGCCTTCAGGACTTCATCGGAATAAATTTGTTATATTTGTAGGAATACACATGTGCACGACAGAGGTGTACTGGGAATTTTGGATTTTTTTTTATCAGCTGAATTTATCTTGAGTCTTTTTCTTGCCATCATTTTTGTAAGTAGATATTCCACACTGTGATATTAGAAGAAAATGTTGTAAGAACCCGGGCGCAAAATTACTGTAGATGACCTTGCGATTAACTAAGGCACTCTCTCTAGATATTTACATCGTTGTGAATTATTTCTCTTTTGATCAGAGTAGCATTTTTTTATGTCAAAGTTGTGGTCAGTTTCGTTATGGTGGACAACTAACATACATGGTCATATTTTGTAAAATGCCCTTTTGTGTTCATATCATCTTTTATTTAGATTCTTTATTTGGATTTTCAAACACTGAACACTGAAAAATGTCCAAAGATTTCCAATTAAGTAGTACTTAGTGTCATTTCCAAAGCAACAGAGACATTTCGTAGCATACAATATGATTTATTTTGTGACATATTTTTATTATGTGTCCGTTTTCCCTAATATTTCACCTTGTTTCCAAAATACAAGTGCTGGCAAGAATATTTCCTTTTTCAAGTCACCCACGCCTCTCTTGCAAGGTGCTTATTTGGTAAGGCATCATTATTATTTTTCCACGCACTGTCCAATTATTTTGTCACAGGAAAAAAAAAAAAAAAAAAAAGTTCTTTCTTATTTTATAAATTGAAAAATTGCCACCGGCAAGACTAATCTAGATTTTGGGCACAAATGAGAAGGAATTTCATTTTAGAAACGAGTTGAAACCGAGTTAATTCCCTTTGACCATTAAAGATGGCTGCGCCCTTGGTAGCATGCGGATGATGTTTTAAGAGTTGATTGAAATTAATTCAAAGGTGATGGCAGGCTATTTCCGACACACTATCGCCTCTAAGGTAAATATTTTCACATAAATTAATAACCCTAATGACAGTATTTACCTTAATTTCTTCTGATCTCTGTATATTTTTCAAACGTGAATTAGAGGACATTGTTGTTTCTCGTGAAAGTTGCCTCAACAACTTATTTTTTGTATATATAAATTTAAATAATAAGAGATAAATATACCTACAAAAGTGTGAGAAATACGACCGGGGTATTAAAAAAAATCACGCATATAGACGACAGTTGGTGTTAAGAGCTTTTTTTATTTTATAAGATATCACTAGATGAACAAGAATTTGTTTCTTAACATCATTAGCTTTTAACTTTTTCGAGTGTACGCCAAAAGAAAAATATCGTCACCAAGCCTGTCCGCCATTTTCTATCTCATGCTTGCGCGTCAGATAAATAATCCTTATCCTTGCTGCAATAAGTTTTTATTTTCTTCTTATTTTTTTGATTCATTTTTTTTTATGCAATTGTTCATATAATAATACAAAGCTCAAGAGCTTCTCAAGATAGAGGTTTATTGGTGAAGGAAGTTAGAACGAAATTTAGAAAAAAAGCAGGAGACAACTTTTGATGCAAGTAAAAATAAGCACACCATTAACTTATTCTATCATAACCAGATGTACCCTTGTAGAATCTCCCACAACACAACCAGCCTTACCTCTTTGTAGGAAATACACTCTTCCTATCTAGTAAGCCAAATTCTACCTTCAGACAATATAACAAGTATTCATTGGTCAATCACCTCAAATCTGGCTTGCTGATTGGTCAGTTCCGACCAATCAAACCGCCTGCACGCGACCAAGCTGTTTTCCCGCTCATATGCTGCGAGCCACCCAGTGATTATATAAACAGAAAACGTGTGAACCTTCCGAGGAGCAGTAATTATCAAGTTTCAAGATGTAACATTCACCGACTCCTGTCTTAGTCATTGCTGACCAGACGTTAAAGACAATTACCAACTTTATGCAGTCAGTAACACGCATTCACAGAGAACTTTCCAAAATACTCCACGTCACTCTTAATCACAATTTTGCCGCCGCAAAAAAGATACATCGCTGACTCATACCGATCAAGATTCAATCAACTCTGTACATCATTTCTCAACTTTGCTTATCTAAAGTGAATCAAATTCACTACTTATTAAGTAAACTCTACGAACGAACGACCTTAGAAAAAATATTACAGTTAAAGGTAGATCACTCTTAAAAAACTCTTTCTATAAGACACTTAATATCCACAATCGTAAATATCGACACAAACAAAAATACTCCAAATGAACGAACAATTACGAAGAGAGACATTCTGAAATCTGAAGAAAAAGATAACATTTTCCTTCACACAACATACATCAATTATCCTGTCTGTATATTGTTTGATTTGTATATAAATGTTGTATTGATTTCTAATTGAATATATCTTGTTTTTCAATTGCATTTTAAATTTCGTTTATCTATTTGTTTGGGGATGCAGAAAGTCACTCAAATTCCTTCTGATTCTTTCTAACGTAAATACTAAATTCTGCACGTCCCCAACACCCTCATTATAAACAGGATGAAAAAGGAATTAAAAACTGAATTTGTGAATATATATCACTCAATGATCCTAACACACACCTGATATTTATTGGTACTACTATAGTATGATATCCACTGTTCATTTTCTACTATAGTATGATACTAGCAGATATGATCCCTGTTTATAAATTCCAGTTGCATAAGGTCTTTTTAATTTATAAACAGGGGTCATATCATTCATATACAGGTTCAGGGTTAGTATATCTTATTGAAATTGTTTGCGAAGATGTATTCTCACCATTTAAATCATTAACCTCTATATTTGTCTTTTGTATGAATGATTCATGTAATTATATATATATATATATATATATAGGAGATAACGATATATCATTTTTTTATATATCAATAAAATTTTAAGGGAAAGAAGCATGACAAAGTGGAAAAAGTTTTGTGTGACGTGTTTTGTCCTTTAGTAGCTAATTGGATTATATTTATGCTGTTGTGATGACACATGCAAATGAATGAGAGATGCTGAGAATTCTAAATTTCAAAATAATTTTATTTTGTAATTTGAGAATATAATCTCGCTGGTTTCATTTAGATTCTTTTTCTTTGTGTTTTCATCAAAAAAAAATTAACGAAAAGAGACTTTTGAAACCGATTTTCACGCCAGTAAGTCTGGATTCCCGTCAAAAGAGATATAACCCAACAATTGCCTTAAAGCAGAAGAAAAGAAGAGGCCTTAAGAGAAACCACTCTTCTTATTTACCTGGAGCTTCTTGATAAGATCCAAAGAAGAATCAGCAATATTATTGGTCCTGATGTGGTGACTCGGCTTCAGTCACTTACCAACCACAAGCTTGGTGTAAGCTTGCCTCTCTGTGGCTTGTTTATAAATACTTTCATATAAATACTTTACTAACAGCCCTGAAGAGGAGGGATCACAAGAGAAATCACTCATGCATAACGTGTGAAGAAGTTAAGACGTCATCTGATGGAAATATTTTTCTGCTCTTCTTAAAGCCCCCTCCCCCAAAGAAAAGACAGCCATTGTTAGGTCAGCTGCTAAGAAAGTCAGTTCACTGTGTCAGGCGAGGCAATTCTTTTCTCCTCAATCTATCTTGCATATATATATATATATATATATATATATAACCGTGCTTAAAATATTGCTGGTTTTCACCTGGATCTCCTTGATAAGATCCAAAGAAGAATCAGCAATATTACTGATCCTGATCTGGCAGCTTAGCTTCAGACACTTGCTCACTGCCATAAGGTCATCTCTTTGTGCGTTTTCTATAAATAATTTCAGGGTAATTGTTCAGATGAGCTCTTCACTATAATTACTAATCTTATTTTTCTTTAGTTTCTTGTAAATAGTTTTTTATGTTCATATTTGTAAATACTCATTGGGGCTAGTTTTTAGAATTGTTGTTTTATTCCCCTCCGCTCACAGACAATGAATTGTAAATATGGGGACTAGTTAGTATTTTCATAGAGACAATGAGATATTAGGGTGGTTGTAGTAAGAAAGGTACGTATGAATGTGTTGTTTTGGTGTAAGGAATATTGTTCATACGATTGGGTCAGTGTTTGCGGCTAGCTAAGTTAGAGTTAAGACAGAAGAAGACCGTCCTTTCCCCAATCCCCTTTTCGGCCTTGTGCCACATTTCTGTAGAAAACAGAATAAATATCGCTCTTCACTATGGCGCCTAGACTTTTTTGAATTTAAACACAATACTAGACTGGCAATGCGATTGCATCAATTTACAGATGAGCTAGATTGATGTAGCTTTAACTTCTGTGCTAACAGTTTCTTTTCTCGCACTTCTTGCTTGTGGAACTCCCTTCTGGCTCCATGTTTTCCAGCCAACTTTGATCTGCAAAAATTTAAATGCAATGTCAATCATTATCTACTGTCCTCCTGATTGCTCTTTTCTCTTTCTAGTCATTACTAATGTTTCTGTTCCTAATTCCTCCACACCCTGTAACCCCATGTGTGTTAGCAGCTGTACTGCCTTGCTTGGAATGACACAAAAGAAAAAACAAAAAGCAGATTGACGCTGACCGATTTCTAAAATGACTACTGCTACTACTATTACTACTAAATTCTGACTTCAAAACTACCCACTACTGAATCAAAATGGACTGCTATCAAGATCTACCTTATAAACAAACTTTTGCTACACTGAATATCATTCTAATCTAAATCAAATAAGTAAATATATATTATTTATTTTATGCTCTTGAGTCAGTTTAATTTAATTGCAACATTTCTGATAAATAAATACCAAGTCTCTCCAGGACAACTATCCACAACTTGAGAAGTTCCTTCTTATTTTATTCTTATGTAATAATCTTTTTCCATCATCATAATCTCCTTGACTTTTGTAATCATAAGGGGTGGGGGGCTCCAAATGCAGAAACCATACTAAATCTCCTCCACAATGGCCTATCAATGGCAGCCATCAGCAATTCTGGTATAGTCATACTTGTCTATTGTTTGACATTATCCAACCTGTTTTTATGTTGTCATCGTCTTCTACATCTACCTTCAATGGTGCCTTGCATGATGGTCTTGCACAGGCTGTCATGCCTTGTAATGTGTCCAAACCATGCCATTTTTCTCTGTTTGACATTTTAATCTCTCTTGCTGATATTTAACTTTTTCTCTACGTGCATATTGATTTTTTTAAGTTTGGTTTTCTTTTCTTTCTTTTTTTTTTTTTATTTCTTTGTAGCTGTCAAGATTTTTGATCAGTTCGGGAATTGTCCAAGAATCTCAGTCGGAAAAATTTGTAAAGAAATTGGCAACAGTTGTAAAAGTGAAAAAAATCACCAGAAAACATAGGTCAGTATATATTTTTTGACCCGATGCTATTAGAAAGGAAGAAAATAAACTTTTCACCTTAAGTTGTCCAAATTTCTTAGATGAAACCCTTTCATTATTATTAATTTTTCAACTAGTTTATTGTTTATCTTATTTTTGTTGCTTTTTATTGCAACGCTTATCTTATTTTTACATTTTTTTTTTTTTTATACAGTGAGGTTCACCCTGTACAAGGCCCAGGAGCCACTTGAGGTAGAAGCTTACAGAGTAAGAGGCACAGTTTGTGTGGATATATAGGGAAGATAACAGTTAACTGTAGATTTGAACTGGTTAAGATGAATGGGTTCTTCTTATTGGAGCCAACTCCCAAGAGTCAGTTCCATGGAGGAGAACTCACCAGTGGAATATGGAAGGAATGAAAGTGGTTCGCTAGAATGTGCATAGCATAGCGGGCCTTAACCATGAAGGTTAGAACTGATGGAACTAAGGGATGTAGTTTGTCTGAGCACTTTCCATAGAAATATTGAGCATTTAGTATTAAAGATATTTGAGCATTTAGTTTTAAAAATAATATTTGAGCATTTAGTTTTAAAAATAATATTTGAGCAT